>JAAGNO010027957.1:0-28813 GCA_033439905.1 Ceryle rudis
AACGGGGGCAGCTCCGCCGCGGCCGTCGCCGAGGGCTCCTCTCCCCGTCCCTGCCGAAGGGCTCCCGGCGGCCGTCCCGCGTCACGGGCCGCCTCGCCTTCGGGCTGCAGGGAAGCGGCGCGATCGGGCCGTCGAGGGCGCGCGGTGGGCCCTTGCTCACGCTGCCGTGGCCAGCCCGTGCTCCTCGCCCGACCCCTGCGGTTTGATGAAGTGGAAAGTGAGCGTAAAGATCCTCAGCTGGGGTAGAGATCATCTTGCCCATAAAACCTGGCCCATAAACATCCTTGGGCACGTAGATGGTGTTTGGTAAGTGCTGTGGTGAGTCAATGAGCAGTAGACTTAGATGAAGTTCTTCGCAGCATAAGGGTTTGAGCGCAGCCTGTTTTGAGGTGGGGCTTTTTTCCATAGGTTGTCTTACTGTTTTGACTAAATTAGGTAATACATTAAGTATATTTTGTGAATTTTCTGGAGAGGTGGCCTGAAAAGGTTCTCATTTTTCTGTGGCCCTTTTTGGGAGGCATCTGTCACAACATAGCAAAGAGCATCATAACACTCTAGCGTGTACCACCATTTTTTTTTAATAGTAGAAAATAAAAAACAAGAATAGCTAGAGAAAAAGAAGGAAATAGGAGTATGTAGCAAGTCAAAAATATTTACACAATCCCTCATACAAAAGGATAATGATTCAAATCTTTGCATTTGGCCTTCAGAGGAAACTTGCCGTCAGCTTGAGGTGTATGTTTTTTACACAGTCCCTCTGTTACCTCTGTATGTGATGTATTTGTAAAACACCACTCAGGATTGTCATCTCCTCTTTAAGCTTGGTTCCCCATTTGAATCAAGTTTAGTCTTCATAAACGATTCCTGCAGGCGTTTGCACCTTAGCCTTACAACCTTCCTGGGAGCAGATAAACTGTATTGTTTTAAATTATGAAAAGTTAAGTATTCGTTTCACCATCGCAGTAATGACGCATGGGGCCGTCTTGTAGCTCAGAGGTGCCAGCCATTATTGGTGCTGTTTGCCTGTGCTGTACTTTATTGGCATTTCATTCATTGATGTGAATTGGTGAGCACGACTATGGACAAGGAAACCCCCAAAAGGGAATGGGAGTGAAACACGTCAGGCAGGACTCGTTAGGTGGATTTTTACTTTGTGCAATGTGTTGGGATCATTATTACTCATTAATGTGTATTTAATTCAAAGGAATACTGTTGCTGTCTCTTTAACTATAGTATCTATATAATTAAAAGTTGTTTCAGTAATACTGACCGCCTTTGCAATTGTGCTTAAATAGAAACAATGTTTATTGCACTGGTAGTAAACATAAAACACATCTAAAATGGGACAGACAAATTTTGATCTACCTTACTAATTAGAAACTCCAGAGAACCAATGGAAATCTTGGCTTCCTCACCACTTCTGTAGCGAGTGAACTGTGCAGCTGGTGGGCAGAATGGATGATGATATCCTGAGCAACAACATGTCCACTAAAGTGTGTCTTGCTGCTGTTTTAGTGTTACTGTAATTTTAATTATTCCAATTAAAGCTCTGAGCTTAATATATCACTGTGGTAAGTATGAGAATGTGTGTGGGAGGATTACTAGAGAGGAGTAATTTAGACTTATTGCACAGAGTTATTCTGTAATAAGTATTGCAGTTTAAATTAGCTCCCACCATAATCCAAGTTAAGTTTACAGGGTGGACAAACACTCTGGCTTTGTGCAGTATTTGTCTCTATAAAGAAGTAATTTTCTATTGAGAATTTTCTTTGATCATGAGTATTTAATTTAAAGCAAGGCTTGACTCTCCAATGCACTTTGAATTGTTTTATTTACAGTTACACAAGGCAGGACTATTTTCAACCCGGAACAGGTTTCTGGGGCTGACAGTAGTTCTCAAAAGCAAAAACAAACTCCTATTGTACTGAAAGGGCAAGAGATGATCTTTTGGCTGTTCCTGGTTCATGGTTTGCTGATGTTTTACCGGATGAGACGTGTAAGGATCGTGCTTTATGGGGTGTAGTCAAAAGAGTGGATGTGAATCTTCTGTGGAATCTAGTTTTACATACATGTAGCTTATAGAATAGATATTCTTATTTGTATTTTTAACGTAACTACTGTGGGTTTTAGGTTCTGCCAAAATGGAGCTGAGTGATGCCAATTTACAGACTTTAACTGAGTATCTAAAGAAAACGTTAGATCCAGATCCTGCTATAAGGCGTCCTGGTAAGTGATTCTCATGAGTCACCAAAAAACTTTTGATTCTTTTTGGCTCCTCTGTCTTTGTATAACAAACTCCAGTGGGTGTTTATGCAGTAAGCTCTTTCCAGAAGTTTTCAGTATCCTTTTAAAACAAGAAAACTAATGAAGGATGGATATAAATACATTTTGTTTGCTTTTTTTACTTTTATTTTCCTGCATTCCTCCTTTGTTTCATACTGTTATTTAACAGTGCTGCTGCTCACAATAAGCCAGATTTTCCTTCTAGCAAGTTATAGGCTTTAAAAATGTTGAGGTGGCAATATTTCCATGTCCTGCTTTGAACTGAGAGCTTTTGTTAATGGCCAAAGTGTTTAAGAGATTAGTAGTAAAGATTCTACAGTACCCACCTTTTGTCAGACTTGTTATGTTTTTGTGAAATTCTGGGGAAGTGTTCATGTGTTGTTTGGTTTTTTTTTAAATTGACACTTGTGGAATCATAGGGCTTCCATTAGAAAAATCAGTTCAGCTTTTGCTAACCTTAGTATATTCTCTTACAGCGGAAAAGTTTCTCGAGTCAGTTGAAGGAAGCCAGAATTATCCATTGTTGCTCTTAACACTGCTGGAGAAATCACAGGAAAATGTCATCAAAGTTTGTGCATCTGTAACGTTCAAGAATTACATTAAAAGGAACTGGAGAATTGTAGGTATCTTAGTGAGTAGTTCTGCCAAGATTTAATAATCCTTGTAAGGTACAAAAAGGTATTCTGCAATAACCTTGATGAATATGTATGTCTGTCTGTCCTTTCTGACAGAAAGTAGATCATTCAGAGAACAAAGACAAGGTGTAATTTACTGATGAGGGATTAAAACCTGGGCTGCCAGGGTTCGTTCTATTAAAAAGAACTAAAGCTGGGTGATAAAATGATGATTTTTCTCTAATAATATATACCTATTTTGTAGAAGCGCAATATTTGAAGCCCATTTAACTAAGAGTAATATTATTTAAACTAAAATGCTTGTGAAGTGACTATACACAGGCTAGCCAGTTTGGTCTGTATCTGTTGTCATAGTGTTATGAACATTTCAAGTCAGCGCTGCAGCTGAAAGTGATGATAGCAGCTTCTCTTTCGTATAAATGCTCCTGGGGCGTAGAATAGGGTGGGACAATTTATTTTGGTGGCCTTGCCAGTTTAACGCTTAGAAGTATTTGTGGACATCAAATAGAAGTATTGGTGTTCAATCCTATCTTATCCTTCGTTTTGAAGAGGTCAGAAACATTTTTGATTCGGAGCATTCACCATTAATGAAATTGAATTTGTATTAGAAAGTATTGCACGTGAGAGCTCAACTCCTTCAGCGATGAGAGGTTTTAATTGATGCTGTTCATACTTGGCTCTCTGAAAGTATTGTTTGTATCTGAAAAACACCTAATGGGTGATGTTGCTTTACTGCAGGAAAGCTGGTAAGTGTTGCATCATTGCATCTTAGGTGGTGCCTATTTACAAATTTGCACGATTTCTCCCCTCCCCCTCATTGTAATAGGTTGCAGAGTCCTGCTGACGTTTGATGAGGTCAGCGCATTCAGTCTGGCATGAATTTGCTAGAACTTTGTTCCCATGATATTGTGTTCTCAGTCATTTCTCCCAAATTACATCTTTATCTGTGGTATATTGTTAGTAGAAATAATGTTACGGAAAAATTCTAAGTGGCTTTGTTTTTATGGATTGCTGACGTAATTCAGGGTGAGATTTTGTTTTGGTCTAGGTGGAGATGCTATGCAGTAAGTGCATCCAGAGTGCAGTTATGATTGCTGTGTGGCTTCAAGCACATTGTTTTGTCCACAACTGAAGCTTTCATTTCAAGAGCAGCTCTATGAACATAAAATACAGCCATGGGGTAGCTTACCTAGATCACGTGGTTTAATTTAGCAGCCTTGAACTTGACTGATACAGAACTCGGTGCGAGTAGAAGGGTTTTGCCTCTTCAAGGACTTTGATTGGGTAGAGCCTGCAGAGCCAGATAGACAGGGCTCTTCTGGACTGAGGGAAGAATTTGCATTTTTTTAAATTTCTTTTTGAAGTATGTACTGAATACTCATCTACGTGCTGGCTTTCATGTCCTGTGAAAAGGTCTCATTTCTTTGAGAAATATCATAAATAAATCTGTAGTAGGATTTGCTTTTGCTGACCTCTCCACCACCTCTGTCCTCATCCATCTAAATGCATCGCATTGACTCCTGCCTCCTTACTTGGAGCTTGCCTAGTACATTATTGCTGCCTTTCACATCATACAGACTTGCAAAGCTCAGGTTTTATGATCATCTTCTTTTTGTGTTTCTTAATGCGTATATATAATGACTGTACATTCTTCTTAGTGCAGTGTGATAGAAGAGGAAAAGCAATTTCTCTGTGTCTTATTTTTATAACTGCTTGTTTATAGCATCATAGAATCATTTAGGTCAGAAATGATCTGGTCACCTCTAAACCATGTCCCTCAGCACCACAACTCCACAGCTTTGAAACCCCTTCAGGGATGGGGACTCTACCACTGCCCTGGGCAGCCTGGGTCAGGCCTTGACAACCCTGGAGGGGAAGAAATTATTCCTCGTATCCAACCCAAACCCTTCTGGTGCAACATGAGGCCATTTCCTCTTGTCTTGTCACTTGTTCCCTGGGAGAAGGGACTGACCGCACCTGGCTCCAGCCTCCTTTCAGGGAGCTGTCAAGAGCCAGCAGGTCTCCCCTGAGCCTCCTTTTCTCCAGACAAAACAACCCCAGGTCCTTCAGCCACTCCTCACAGGACTTGTGCTCTAGACCCTTCCCCAGTTCCGTTGCTGTTCTCTAGACATGCTTCAGCCCCTCAATGTCCTTCTTGAAGTGAGGGCCCAAAACTGAACCAATTATTTGAGGTACTGCTTCCCCAGTGCCCAGTCCAGGGACATAATCCTTGGCCCTGCTGGTCACACTAGTGCTGACACAAACCAGGATGCTGGTGGCCTTCTTGACCACCTGGGCATGTGTTGGCTCTCTGTCAAACAATGCCCCCAGGTCCTTTGGGGAACACCACTTGTGCCTGACGTTATAGCTAAGCAGAACTTGAAACTTTGAAATATCTATGAGTTTTGTTAAGTTTATGGGAAGATGGTGAAAGGGAGGTGAGGAGGAGGGTGGTAGTGCCATCTGGTTTAAGGCATTCTGAGATCATTGAATTACTCTCTGGAGGTGCTTACCTCTTTTAATTGATGGATAATTTGTGGGTTTCTGAACTTCAGCAGTGTCATCACAGATACCATGACTATTACTGCTGTCAGTCGTTGGGTTGGTGGAACGACTCTTACTATTTTATTCCTTTAATAGAGATTTTGTGATTTAGTACCACTTGGCATTATTGGCTGACTGCACTTTGAACTGATCAATATTTTGAACTAATTGGATAACTCTTAAAGGCAGTGTTTTGGTTTGATTGTGTAACCTGCAACTTCATGTACAGTTTCTAGTAAGTATGGCTTACGGCAGCTTGCACAAAACAGATCTTGGGGGTTGGAAGAAGTGAGGACAGAGTTCTGATTTAGTGTGGTGGAAGAAAAGACTATTGGTTCAACATACGTATGCTATTGGCAACTGCACCCAACCTTACTACTGCTGAATTGTTGATTTGAAAAGTCACTATTAGAGAAGGAAAAACAAGTAGTTCAAAGTTTTACAGAAAGATGTCATTCCTTTCAGCTTTTTACAGGTACTACTGTTAGGAGTTCATTGTAGGCATTATCTTTAGCAGATCTTAGTTTCTTTAACAATGTAATAGTTACATAAATTGGTATAAGCGATTGGTATCTTAAATGCTGATATTTGCTTGTTGCCTACAGTATACTGATATGTCTGTGACTTAATTATTGTTTTAATTTTAGGTTGAGGATGAACCAAACAAAATATGTGAATCAGACAGGATAGCCATTAAAGCCAACATAGTGCCCTTGATGCTTAGCAGCCCAGAACAAATCCAAAAGCAGGTAATAAATCAATTTCTAGTTGTGTCCATGAGACTTTCAGAATATTTTAAGTGTATCTAGAGGCTCTGTTTATTGACAGATCTCAGCTCCCTTACTGGTGAGGTCATCTCAATCCAAATAACTTGGAGTATATTGTTATAGCTACTTCTGCCTACCTTAACGTTTTTGTTTTTCAAGGCAATTAATGTATAATCTTATAGCTAAGGTCTAGCAATAGGCAGTTAAATAATAGTAATTCTAGAAAGTGAGACCGTGCGCATGTTGAATTTAATGTGAAGGGTTTTCTTTATTTGTGGTGAAAAGTAGTAGCTATTTAACCCAATGATTTTTGAATCTGACAAGAATAACAAGCATTTTCTCAGATATTTGCAACATCTGTCATGACTGTTGCATTTTTCCTAACGAAGAGCCAGCTATTATATGATGTAATGTTTATGTTTCTTTTCCAGTTAAGTGATGCTATCAGTATTATTGGTCGGGAAGACTTTCCTCAGAAATGGCCAGACTTACTGACAGAAATGGTGAATCGCTTTCAGAGCGGAGATTTCCACGTCATTAACGGGGTCCTTCGCACTGCTCACTCTTTATTTAAAAGGTATTGGAAGTAAAGGACTTAGTGTATGGATTGTAAAATTTCTGTTCAACGCTAAATTTTTACCAGTAGACTTAATTTTGTTGATTTACAGAGTTTACAGTTGTGGCTTCTGTAAGTTGTGGCTTATTGACTTTTTAATAAGACTTTTCAGTGGTTGTCAAATTGCATGGTTTTGAACTCTGTTCTTTAGTTCTTGTTTATGTGACAGTATTTGTTTCAAGATACAGCACAAAATTAATTGTGTACAAGTTGTTTTGGTAATAAACGTGTATTTTGGTTTTTTTAATGTATTTTTCTTTCACCTGTCAGGTACCGCCATGAATTTAAGTCGAATGAATTATGGTCAGAGATCAAGCTTGTCCTTGATGCCTTTGCTTTGCCTTTGACAAATCTCTTTAAGGTATTTCTTGTTGAATCATTCTGAAACAAGTTTAGCATTCTGAATTGTTTGTTGTGCATGCTTGTAAAATGAAAACTTAAGAATAGTTGCTTTGAAACTGTTAATGAGGTTTGAACTAAAGGCGTGAAGCGAGACCTGACAGGATCAATTAAGGGAGGAAAATGAACTGTATTTTATGGTTTAAAAAAAATAAATTACATGTCACACTTCAGTATCTCTTGGCAATCTGGGGTGTGTGTGTGTTACTTGCCTGACTCTTTTGTCTTTTTTTTTAGGCAACTATAGAACTTTGCAGCACACATGCAAATGATGCCAGTGCTTTGAAAGTTCTCTTTTCTTCTCTCATTCTAATTGCGAAGCTGTTCTACAGTTTAAATTTTCAGGTGAGTCTTCTTGTTCTTCTAATAGTTCTGCTTTGATCTCAAAAAGCTGTTGTGCTTTTCAGTTGTAGCATCCATTTGAGGCAGCCTTTAAGGCCGTGCTTTATTGCAAAACTAGCCTGCATCAGTGGTGGAGTAAGACGTTAGCTTGGCTCTATCTAAACAAAAGTTAAGGAGAGTAAGCTCCTGTCATAGCAAGGAGGTGTTGTATGGGTTGGTATCTTGAGTATGTGCTGTGAAAGGCTGAAGTCAAATGTCTGAGTTTATACTCACTGTGCTCTATTAGAAATATATCTGTACTGACACGAACTTGAGTAGATGAAAGTAAGTGACAACTAGTAACACTGTAGTAGCAAGTAATTCTCATAGTAGTGTGGGCTCTTTTGTTTTGAAATCAGATCTAAATTTATAACACTATTAAATAAACATAGGATATGAAAAAGGGTAAAGAGCTCCTTTAAGGTGACATATTTAGTGTCTCAACACAAACATAAGTTTGGGAAATGGGATGATCGTGCCTTCAGTGCTGGGCTGTTCTTCCATATTGGGCAAAAGAGTGAACTGGAGTTAAAAGGGAGGCTTGTGCTTTCTCGTTCTCAGAGTAAGAGGCAATAAGGTTCTTTTAAAGAAAGAAATTATAGACTCTATAGGGTGTAAGCAACTAGTTTATTTGGAAGTATTGTATTCCAGAGCCTCTGCCTGGAAGGTTTTCGTTTGTGAGGACAAGAGGGTAGTGTTTTGTTTTGAAGATTGTTTTCCACGCTTCGTTGTCCCTCAGTAGATTATAAGGTGGATACATACTACTTAGAAAGTAGCTATGTTATCTAAGCAGTACAATCGGAAATAAAAATGCAAATTTATGCTTTTCCTTCACAGGATCTTCCTGAGTTTTTTGAAGATAACATGGAAACATGGATGACAAATTTTCATAGTCTTTTAACCTTAGATAATAAACTTCTGCAAACTGATGTAAGTACTGCAAAAACCCTCTGGTTTCCCTCTGTGTAGTGGAGAGGGTTGACTGAGAGCTTAGATCTAACTCTGAACAATGCAATGTTTTCTGTGTTGGGTAAACAAAGGAGTAGAATGACTACAAGGGAAGGGGGTTTAAGAAAAGCTGTCCTGTTGTCTAAGAAATTTGAGGTCTGGTTCTTGAAGATGTATCTCAGATGAAGGTATCGCCAGCAGTGAGCAGAAAGCAAATTAAGATGCTCACCAGTGAGCAGATTCTTTCAAGGACATCTGCTGAAGTAACCTGATCATTAGAGAGTCACACTGCTCAGGTTTTCTGTACCTTTCAGCAGGTTCACACATGTTTTACAAAACAGGGTATCTTAAGGAACTTGAAACATCTGAATGTAGAAAGCAGGACATCCTCAAGTACTTCAGTATAAGAATTGGTACTTTCAAAGGTGGAAGTTGATACCAGGTTATCAAAGCTCAAATGAATTTTGTGCATGCTTTCTGCAGTTTAATGCTGATGGCTTCCAGATACAGTACAGTTGTTAACCACGTGATGGAGCCAAAGCAGCTCTGTAACTGACAGTGCATAGGGGAGCATATCAAGGGTGTCCTGTGCTATAGTTCCCTGTTTGTTCCAGGCTAATGCTGCTGCTAAAAGAAGCTTTGATGCTCTTTTCTCTGGTGTCTGGGGGCTGTCACAGACATTCATGCAGCTGTGCACTGAACTAAGTCAGGAAGTGAAATGCATTAAAACTAAAAGGTGGGCATTGGAGGGGGATGGGAAGAGAGAACTGGGGTGGTGTTCAGTTGTACAAATAAGCAAAATACATGGATTCTAGGGGTGTGAGAAGGATTTCTTTCACCTATTTAGAACATGGTAACATAATAGTGTAAACATTTCCTTCAAACATGTTAATACTTTTAATATTGAGTAGTGTTAAAGTTCAGATGTTTAAGTTCTTAGTTTTGTTTTATGTGAGGATGAAGAGGAAGCTGGATTACTGGAGCTCTTGAAATCACAAATTTGTGATAATGCTGCTTTATATGCTCAAAAATATGATGAAGAATTCCAGCCCTACCTGCCACGTTTTGTAACAGCAATCTGGAATCTGTTGGTCACAACAGGCCAGGAAGTAAAATATGACTTGGTGAGTTCTTATTAACTGATCTTGTCAAGTTTAATAATGAATTATAAATTGGTCAGTCCCACTAAAACTGTGTGTGTTCTGTTTGTGTTGTAGCTGGTTAGTAATGCCATCCAGTTTCTGGCCTCAGTTTGTGAGAGACCACATTACAAGCATCTGTTTGAAGACCAGAATACATTAACAAGTATTTGTGAAAAAGTTATTGTTCCTAATATGGAATTTAGAGGTAATGTTTTGAGACCACATTTTTCAAAGACACCATAAAATCTAACTGCAATTATAACACTATATTGTTTTGCAGGACTAAGAATGTGAGGATTAACTCATGTACTTTAGTACTAGATTCAAAACCAAGTTTTGGTTTTTGCTGCCCTATGGGCTTTGCAGAATTGTATGAATATTTCTAGTAATTTTCCTGTCTTGCTAGGATCTCGGATTAAAAAGACTGGGAAGTCCAGGTCATATGCTGCCAGTATCTTTTTGTGCTTCATGGGTATCAGAATAATTGCACTCCATGAATTAGACATGGATATCAGGCTGACTAAACTGTAATGTCTGTTTCTTCAAGTTTGGATGGGCTCATACTGATCGTAGTATCTAAAATGCAGTGAAGATGTATTGCCGTGATAAGAAGCTTCTCTCTCTTAAGTCCACGACTCTGGAAGCCTCTTTAAAGACACTTAGTGTTGAATATGTCTTTTTTTAATCAGGAACACATCAGCTCATGAATATGAAAGACTTAATTTGTGGGGCAGGAGCAAGCTAAACAAGCTAGTCTGGCTGGATATTTCCAATAAATTTCTATTGATGTTATAGAAAAGTGCTTGGCAAAATTAGCAAGCTGATAAATAATACACCTTCTTACTGTAAGAAAAACTAGAGACCTCAGTATTTAAACTTCTATGTGTTTTATGTTTTCAGCGGCTGATGAAGAAGCATTTGAAGATAATTCTGAAGAATATATAAGAAGGGATTTGGAAGGATCTGGTAATCCACAGATTTATACTAAGAATACTTGGTCTTTAAATATAGCTCTAAAGAGCGAAGCAGTTTACTTGAGCTTTTATAACTTATTTTTGAGACTGGGAAGATTCTCACCGCCCCCAAGAGATTTTATCCAGTTTTTTATTAAGTCTACTGTCATGATATGCCCATCACAGTATCTTTTTGTTTTGAACAGTGTTTTTATAGGGTTTTTTCCTTAATTGGATTGGTATGTCTCTTGCACTGCACACACTCTCATTTCAGCAAATATAGCCTGTAAGTCAATGCTGAAGGAGTAGCGTTGCGTATTTAGTTCCTATGTGTAGAGTTTTAAATAACATGGAGAGACTGTGCCTGTATTTAGTAGTCTATCATGTTTAAACTGAAATTCTGACTGGTGTTGCATATGAGTCCGTGATCAAGCCAGCTGGACACCAGCCAGCCTTGTGCACCAGTGCTGTGTTCAAACCAATGGGGTGACCGCCCTGAAAACACAGTGCTGTGCTAACAGAGCTACATGATTTTCTGACTGTACCTCGCTGGTCTGCAGAGCACAAATGAACCACATCTAGACCTGTGTGACAGTTCTCTCTATGCTGTTCTGTGCTACTAACAGTTTACTGGCTGACACTTTTGAGATTAATGACACTTCATATAGATTTAAGAAAATGCTTGCAGTGGAGAATATAATGGGAGGAAAGTTTCTGAACTTTTCAGGCAAACAGTTTGTTATTCTAACGCAGGATTGACTGCATCTTAGGTATTTGTGAAGCTTTTGTTTGTTAGTTATTCTTTCTTTTAAGAGAATTGAGGCAAGAAATACTTGTGTTCTTCAGAGATTATTTTAGACATCTTCTCTATTGAATTTAAATTAACTTGCTTTATATTCCTTCTATCCTTTTTGTTAGTATATTGTATTAAAGGCCAGATTAATTTTTTTTTGGTTTTGAAACGAGGTTTTACAGATTATTTTTTGTTTTCTTTTTTTTTTTTTTTTTTTTTTTTAAAATGTATTGATTTGGTGTGTTGGGCCAGCAGCTTGCTTGCTCCCCACTCTGATGCAATGGAACAGGGGAAAGAATAGGAAGAGTAAAAGTGAGAAGACTCGTGGGTAGAGACAAAGACAATTTAAGTAAAAGAAAGAGGAAGAGAAGAGGCGAGGAGAGGAAGTCAGTGACTTGCCACCTCCCACAAGTAGACTGATGCCCAGTCTGTCCCTGAGCAATGGCTACCTCACCAAAAACCCTTTCCCTTCAGTTTTTAGCACTGACCATGACACTGTATGGCATGGGATATCCCTTTGGTCAGTTTGGATCGGCTGTGCAGGTTGGGAGGAAACACAACTTCTTGCCCACCCCCGGCCTACTTGCTGAGAAGGAAAAAGAGGAAGCCACAGCGCTGTGCAAGCCCTCCAGCAACAGCCAAAGCCCTGGGGTGTTACCAGCAGTTTTATCACCAGTGCAAAACACAGCACTGTATCGGCTGCTATGAAGAAAATTAACTCCATCCCCACCAGACACAGTACTTTTGGTGCACAATTGTCAAGGCAGTAAAAAGCCTCCCCCCGCGTGCTCATTGCAGCTTTCTTCAGAGGGTGGTAAAGCCTCTGCTGACACATGTACCGTTGGTAGGTGTCCAGGCCTCTCTCTTTGGACAAATAGTCCCCATTTTGACAGTAAGTAAAAGGCTTAGATGTGTTCTTAATGCTTCAGTGTGGAGGATTGCAATAATAAACATATGGTGGGGCTGTAATTTGAGCAGCTGTATATTATTATTTATTACTATTATTGTGTTAATATGAAGAGCTATATACTTTCTCATATCTAACAAATCTTTGGTTTTCATGCAGATATTGACACCAGGCGCAGAGCGGCGTGTGATCTAGTCAGAGGCTTGTGCAAGTTTTTTGAAGGACCTGTGACAGGCATTTTTTCAGGATATGTTAATTCTATGCTGCAAGAATATGCAAAGAATCCATCTGTTAACTGGAAGCACAAAGATGCAGCTATTTACCTTGTTACATCTTTGGCATCCAAAGCTCAAACACAGAAGGTACTTCTACATTCCATTAATTTTAATCCATATGTATTCAAATACAGTGTATATGAGGACTACAGTTCATTTTATGCTGCTTCAGAATGGGAACAACTCTACATGGCATAGTTTAACATTGATGAGATTAAAATATGTCCATTTTGGAAATTTGGTGGTGTCTGATCTACGGATAGAACTGGGCAAAGTCAACAACCATGTGTGATCGTTTGGTAGGTCTTATTAGCATGTGTGAAGCAACTGTAAAAAGGAACAAAATTAGTTTGGGTCTGCAACCTCTGAGCTTTTAAATGGTACCGAGCCAGAGTTTGTAAGCCCTGGAACACCAAATTTAGCTTTACAGAAGATCAGAAATGTTAAGCAGACTAGAAGGAATCTAAATGAATCTTACCGTTCTTGTCATTATATTTCCTGTTATTTGAGTGTTTATGATTTGGAAATGGCGTGTGAATGCTAATGATGGCTGGAAATGAATCTCATTACTTGTTTGGGAGAAAGCAGCTAATAGGCTGGAGTTATTGAAGAGCCCCACCTGAGATAGATGGTATTTATTGGGAAGTAGTAGCATTGTATCAAATGCCCTACAGCACAGAATTTAATATACTAATGCATATTTTAAATGTTATTAAGTTCAGATCTCGGTGGCTTTACAAGACAGATTTGAGGCAAACACAGTAAAACATGTTGTACAGCATCTTTATGCAATTTTTCCAAATGTTCTCTCTTCCTGAAACTCCAGCTGTATGCTCCTGCATGGCAGTTGCTAGTGATGGTGGTGCACGGTGTGAGCCAGAGTCTTCTAGCAGTTAGAAAACTGCTAAATTGTACAGATTTCTTTTTCTGAGCTATTTAGTGGTAAATAAGGGATAACATCACTTAGAACACTTGATTGATAAATCACAGAATTACAGAATCACAGGTTTACTGAGGCTGGAATAGACCTCCAAGATCATCAAGTCCAGAATATCTAAATATCTATCTAAAGATCTAAAAATATCTAATATCTACAGATCTAAATGTCTATCTAAAAATGCTGTTGTAAAAATTAGTTGCATTTTTCTTAAGAGAAAACTTACATAGTTACTGTTTTGCTGCTCTAATTCAGAATTGGTGTTAGAGTCCCAAACTTCTCCTTTTTCAAAGGCTTATCACAAAGTATCGAGTTTTTGGTTGATTATTACTATGTTGCATGCTATTATTCTTCAACTCAGAGCTGGTAACTTTGAATCTCAGTAGCACTGCAGCTGAAATCTAGACATTAAAAACATTAAGAAAAAGAAATTGGATGGCTCTCAGCTAAAGGTGCCATTTCAACAGTCTGATCACATGCATGCTTTAGATTCCTTTTATTAAAAGCATATAAAAATGAGTAAGAAAAGTAGCTGAACGTCACCATCTAAAACCTGAGTTGGTTTGGTTTTTGTTTTTCTAGCATGGAATAACACAAGCCAATGAACTCGTTAATCTGACAGAATTCTTTGTGAATCACATTCAACCTGACTTAAAGTCTGCTAGTGGTAAGTTACCATTAATTTTGATAGGACATTTTTTGGTGGTTTATCTACAGCTGTGACCATGACCACTGTTTCTCAAGGCTGAAGCACTCGTGTATATATCTCTCTAATCTCTGAGGCAGAAGACTGTTAGCACCTGGCACATGGGAAGTAATTCAGATTTGTTTGGCCAGCAATGAATGAGCTTTTAAACAAAGCTGGATTACCAAACATGGTCTGCAAGATCAGAGCATGTACACACACACTTGCTACCAGCTACATGCTTTAACTTGTTGAATCAAAGTGATTTGATTTCTGTATTTGAGACCTTATGGCAAACTTCTATGCTATACAAAACCCTTGGAAGCTAACATACTGAAGGCTGGGTTGCGGCCTGTATCAGCCCATATTGATGAGGTTATGGGTATCTAGTTTTAAGCCACATAATTTATTTTGTGCTTCAGAAATTGTCTTGCAATATTTGGAACACAGCTGATTGTCTTGGAATACGTAATTGGAGGCTGTTAAAACCTGAGCCAGAAAGGGAAATCCACATGAGAGAGTTGGACTGTATACTTAATGGTACTGGGGTGTGATTTGTACCTAAAAGCGATATTCTGTCTGCCCATGCCCATACAGAAACTAAGCAATGTAGAAAAACATTGTATTATTTTTGAAAGGAAAAGTAATGACTTAATGCCATCTCTATATATAGTGTATGTTCAGTAATCACATTTATATGAAAAGTGTCAACAAAATTTGCATATTTTTCTGTTGCAGTGAATGAATTCCCTGTGCTAAAAGCAGATGGTATCAAATATATCATGATTTTTAGAAACCAAGTAAGTTTTTCTTTTACAGTAAAAACATATTGTAGTTTGTTACTTCATACTTGCAAAGCCTAATTTATCTTACTTGACCATATGTTCACTCAACAGGTGCTTGATAGTCACATATAACACTTGATGCTGAATTTTTAGTTTTGAAATTAAATGATATTGTCATAAATATCCAATTAGCCTGTAGTCTATATGCTCTCCATATGGTCTGGGAGCACCGAGCATCTTAGCCTGCTCAGTTCTGCGACACACTCAGACTTCCTCCAGGGAATGCTAGTCTACATATGCTTGATTCCTTGTATCATTGCAGTAGCTCTTAAAGAGGGAACAGCAACTTTGTCCTTTACCTTTTCTGATTTGTGAGATTGAGGAAGAAAATATATTGAGTATTATTTCTAAATTTTAGATTACCTTTATTCATCTCTTAGGAAATATCTGTGGAGTTTGGTTGGTTTTGGTTGTGTTTGGGTTTTATACTTTTTTTTTTTTTAAGCTTGATTAGTATTTTTTTTATTTGCCTGTTAAGACAAAGTAAACTGGAAAAAGAAATATTCATTAGCAATATATGCACTTACTGACAATCAAATGTATCATTGATGCTTGGGAGAAATATACCGGTCCTCACAGAAATAGGTACATCTTGGTTGTCACGGTGTGATTTAGCAACTGGAGGAACCTTCTAAGATTTCATCCTCTGCCAGCTTTTCAGTTTTCAGCTGATGAGCTCAGAGTGGTTATGCTCTAGTTTTGAACCATCTGTATTTTTATGTAACACATGTGTAATTTGTTGCCACATTTTTGTAGGTACCTAAAGAACAACTGTTGGTATCTATTCCTCTCTTAATCAATCATCTTCAAGCAGAAAGTATCGTGGTCCATACTTACGCAGCCCATGCTCTTGAAAGACTGTTTACCATGAGAGGGACAAATAATACCACCCTGTAAGTTTTCAAGCAGAAATAAGTTCATTGCTACATAGGTTTTGTCCATTAAGGATGAGATATGTCTGTAAGAGGTCTTTTACAATATAGTAAGAAATAAAATGCTTGAAGTTTGTGAATCTCTTTCGTTATTAAAGAGCTGTGTTTTACTTAACAGCATTACAGCTGCAGAAATGGCACCATTTGTAGAAGTGTTATTAACAAACCTTTTTAAAGCACTGACACTTCCTGGCTCGTCTGAAAATGAATACATTATGAAAGGTAAATCCTTATTGAATGAGTTCTGCAATGTAGAAGTAACTTTGTTAAGCTGAGTTAAAGGCTTATAGATACAGGCTACTGATACTTTTACTTGAAAATTGATGTGAAAAGGCTAAAGAGGTACGTGCAGCCTGCAGTTATTTAACAGGCTGTATTAAGTCATCTTTGTCTAAATTAATGGTACAAAAAAGAAACACTGGAAATAACAGTCTAGTGACAAATTATTTCTTACACGGTAGTCTTTGTAGTACCTTTACACGTACCTGAGCAGTAGGACATCTGAGTGGGTTAAGGCTGATAATATGCCAAGATTTGAGATTTGCCAAGATAAATGATGGTCTTTGCAAAGTTGCTTATTCTTCTGTGCTCCATCTGTAGAATGGGGATAGTGAGGCTTTGTTTTATACTTTGTCATGATTATGGATTGATTGCTTTTGCAGCCAGTTCTTGTTCTTTACTATGCCAATTCTTGGCATCTGATTTAATAGTAAAAGGTAAAGATACAGGCATATGATGGGTAACAGAAGTGTATGTCTATCTCCAGAAGATAATCCTTTCCATTTATTTGCAGCCATCATGAGGAGTTTCTCTCTGCTACAGGAATCCATAATTCCATACATCCCTTCTGTCATCACACAGCTTACACAGAAACTGCTGGCTGTCAGTAAGGTAAAGAAACGGGCTAGCTGAGTAAATGTTTACTTTTTACCTTTTAGAGAAGTCTTTCTAAAGATATATACCTTATAAAGATATATACCACGTATACCTTATTGTTTGTATTCTGTTAGAATACTGTAGATTGTTCGATGTTTTCTGGCTAATATATGTTAAAACAACCTCAAGTACTGTCTTCCTTTTAGCATGTACTTTCAAATCATTCTGAAATTTGGAAATAGCAAATAAAATCTTTCTGTAATACTAGTTTCTTCTAGTATAAATGTTTGCTTGTGCAGAGGCCACCACTACAGTAATCTGGTTTTCTCACAACTCCTTTATTGTTTGTCCATGAAGCTTCTGAGGCTGAAATGTGGGGTTAAATTAAGCTACCCTTCTGCTTTTGGAGGGTAAAGTTCTCCTCATTTTTTATTCAGGCTGGACTGATATTCTTGAACATTGATATTAGGGAATGCTTTAGAATGCCTTCATCAGCTATCCAAAAAACTTGTACTATGTATAGTTTTAAACTTAGCTGCAGAGTATAAGAAGTGTTCAGTAAGGAACTGACTAGACACTTAGAGGATTTTAAAATATTTTTTTTTTTCCAGTTTCTATTTTGTGATACTTCAACTGCTTGCTTATGTTGAGCTTCTGAAAAACACTTGTCTTTAAAATGTTTATAAAGCCACCCCTCCTTTACGCTTTAAAGGTTCTTATGTTTGAATTTATATGTGGAATTAATTTAATTAGCATATTAATAAATAAGTCATAACTATCCTCATTCCCAATTGCTACTTTTGACTTGAGTTGAAAAAAAAAATATATTTTGCTAAATAAGTGTCTTGGCTGCAAGTTTGGGTTGATTTATCTGTTCATAACTTTCTTTTAGAATCCAAGCAAACCTCACTTCAACCATTACATGTTTGAATCAATATGCTTGTCAATAAGGATAACGTGCAAAGCAAACCCTGATGCAGTTGGAAGCTTTGAAGAGGCTTTGTTCATGGTGTTCACTGAGATACTACAGAATGATGTACAAGGTAAATGAAAATCAGTAAGTGCTTGTGCTCTCTCTCTACTATAACTGGTTGCTATGACTTACCTCGTGGCAATGTTTCTGTAACCAGGAAATTCAAGTGAGAATTCAGCATGTTTGCAGTCCTAATAAACACTTTCAGGACGCATCTGGATAGTTCCATAGGGTACATCAACTGTATTAAGATGTTTTGAAAACAAACTGTATTTTTAAAATATCTAACAATCACTCCTTCAAAGACTCTTGCTCTTCTTTTTAACTATAGTGCCTTGTTTTCAGTAAAATGTTCCCAAACATGAACAAATAGAGGAAATAGAAACTGTATGTATACAATGCTTGCAAATATTTAGAATAATTACATTTGGGAAGTGATACGTTTTGCCAAGATTTTGTTTGTTGGAATCTTTGTGTTAATATCATAAAATGTTATGTTCAATCAATCGATTCGTGGTTTCTGGGAATTGAGAGGGACCATATTTGCTGAAATTTTTAAATGTCATAATTTCTTTTTCAGAGTTCATTCCGTATGTGTTTCAAGTGATGTCCCTGCTTCTAGAAATGCATAAAAATGAAATCCCATCATCCTATATGGCATTGTTTCCTCATCTACTTCAGCCAGTATTATGGGAAAGGACAGGAAACATTCCTCCTTTGGTCCGACTCCTGCAGGCTTATTTAGAGCGAGGTGCCAATACAATAGCGAGTGCTGCTGCTGACAAAATTGTAAGTTGGATTGATTTAGTCACGGTGCATGCCTCTAGACATGGCAATTTAAGATAAAAAAATATGAGGAGCTTTTTACTTCAGCGAATAGCTGGATTTGTACACAGTTTGTGCTTGTACTTCAAATTAATGGTGCTTACATAAAAAGACGATAAATACTGTGAGCGTAGGCTGTTGGGATGCTGTTCCATTGGATAAGATAGATCCTAGACTGTCGTGCTTTTGTCAGTTAAGATGTAAAACTCCTGCACGTAGTTTGTTCAAGCAGGTAAGCTTCCACAGTTTTTCTGTCTCATCTGTCTCATGCTGAACACTGCATCAGGAAAACTCTCAAAGGTTCTGTTCAGAACAGTCTTGAGTAGAATGAGTGAGGAGGAGCCAAAATGGTGGGAGATCTGAGGATTAGTGAACTCGCTGAGAGATTTATTCTGCATACTTAACTTCTGTTATTTCTGCTGCATGATCTGCTGTAGTCAGACTTGATGAGACAGTGCCATTGATGAAGCAGACATGCATGTTCAAATTAGCTTTGCTGTTCATTTGATCAAGGTTAATCTTGATGCTCAAAGGAACATCACTTGGTCCCAGTAGAAATCTGTTTTCCTTTTCCTTAGCTGCAGAAACAAAATCCTGTTGTAGGTTATGTAGCTTTTGCTTTGGTGTATATCTTAGATGGTAAGGGGCAACTTTCTGTAAGTTATGTATGAAGAAGAATGATACAGTTTTGTATTTGCTTTGCTTACAGCCTGGATTGTTAGGTGTGTTCCAGAAGCTGATTGCCTCTAAAGCTAATGACCACCAAGGATTCTATCTTCTAAACAGCATTATAGAGCATATGCCTCCGTGAGTATGAGTTGAAATTACATTTAAAACTAATTTCTGTAGCCTGTAATATCTGGTGTGTTTGTACATTTCATAGTTAATATTTAACAATGGGAAAAATGTCACATTTATCAGTAAAATAGATTTGAGCAATTCTATACACGTCTGTGAAGTGACATTAGTAAAATCCTAGTATGAATTTATTAATTATTCTTTTCAATTTTCAGTGGATCGGTTGACCAGTACAGGAAGCAGATCTTCATTCTACTATTCCAAAGACTTCAGAATTCCAAAACAACAAAATTTATTAAAAGTAAGTTCCTTGCTATATTAAGAGCTTCAGTGCTGGTGATGCCAACAGTTCAGAGCATGCAGCTGTACTGAATAAGTATGTTCTTATGTCCTGTGATTATGCAGATGAAGGGATATTGTGACTCTTACGATCGCTCGCTTCAAGTTGTGTAACCAAGGGTGGCATACAGGGCAGTTGCCACAGCAAATAATACATTTCACGAAAGCTGAAGGAATGGAACTAAAATAAGGGGAAGGACTCGTGTATTTATCTTTCTTACTTTGTGAGATATTAATTATCTGAAAGTGTCTCCATATAATCTTCAATTTATGCCAGCAAGCTTTCACTCCCACACGGCAGAGTAATACTCACCACGCTTCCTTCTATTACATGCAGTTTTGTGTTATTACTGCTAAATATTCTAGGCATTTGTATCATTTTCCTTCATATGACTTCAGTTATTGATAAGGATTTATGTTAAACTAGCAAACGTGTGACAAATTATTGAAGTACATATTCTGGTTATTCCTGCTGTAACAGGAAGATTATTGTCATACTGATTAAATTATTTTGATGATACTATCACTACACAAATTATGCAATTAATCCTATAAAATCTGTTTAATTGCACCTGATGATGGCAAGAATAATAGGATTGCTTATAATGGTCTTCCACAAACAAAATTTAAGTGGTGCTTTTCATGCATTACATCTGTGCTCTAGTAGCAAGGCCATGCAGAGGGATTCACAACGGATCTGAAAAGCTGCATTGCATGAAGTATTCAGCTAAAAGCATTGAAGAGTCCTCCTGATCCTTGACCTGAAAAATTTGCAAATGGCTTTTCTAATGCTTTATAACTGCTATTAAGAGTAAAAATGACTGAATGTTGTCTTGGTTGTCTTGCTGCCATGTTTTAGTTTGTTGTTGTATGCAAAAAGATCCCTGTTTATGCAAACTTCGAGGTAGCGAGTTAAGGTTCTTCACTAAAACTGAGCATTTATAAAGACTGACATTTCCATCTCCTTGGAAAACTTGTTAAAATATATTTTGCTGCTGACTATAAAGCTGTTATTTTGTTTTCATGTTGAGTTTCGATGTTTTTCTCGTTACAGGTTTCCTAGTCTTCATTAACTTGTACTGCATAAAATACGGGGCATTAGCTCTGCAAGAAATATTTGACAGCATACAGCCAAAGTTAGTATGAATTTATTTTTTTTTAATCTAAGATTGATGTGTAATTTTTATCTTTTAAGGTAGGAAATAGTTGTCTCCTTTAGCTAAAATTGCAAACTGCATTTGTCATTAATTTGGCTAGACATAAGTTTCTTCTAATGTGGTTGGTTTATCTGTCTGGTGATTTTTCTTTTTCTGATTGCTGCCCAGTTCCTTGTTGATAGTTCATGTTATTAATTTCCTGAGCAGGTCATAAAAAGGAAAGAGCAGTGTTTTTATTCTTTACCCTTTGTGAAAAGTTATATGCTCAAATTTCTGCCAGGTATCAACTGCAACAGGGCAGCATCTAACAAATTGTCTGGTTTTCTCTTTTTTCTTAGCAATTTGTGTTGTTTCTGGTTTTTGTTTTATCACTGTAAGGTCTATAAGGCTTTTTAATAGTTCTTCTTTTAATATCACAATAGGATGTTTGGAATGGTTTTGGAGAAAATTATAATTCCTGAAATCCAGAAAGTATCTGGACAAGTTGAAAAGAAAATCTGCGCTGTTGGCATTACAAAAATATTAACAGAATGTCCTCCTATGATGGACACTGAATACACCAAGCTGTGGTATGTAGAATACGTCTTCAAGTTCTGTCAGGGAGGCTCTTCGATTTTTTTGAAAATGTGATCTATCATCTGAATATATTCTTCAAATAGATTCTGATGTAATTTCTTTAGGCCTGCTGTTGTTACAAGGGTGACTTTCAGGCTCTTCACACCTTTCCCCAACATATGAAACTGTATTTTCAAAGCAAGTACCAGAACTGGTTGAGATTTTTGTGCTGGAGGTAGCACTGATTGGGCTAGCTGGACTGCATTTAAGGGAATGTGCTACTGTCTTTTAGCTGGTATTCTTTTCTTAAAAGCTTGTACCAGTTTTGACATAACTGTTCTACTAATCAGGAGATGTGAGCATACTTACAACCTGACAGAGAGACTAAGATCTTAGCTTGACAGTAGAATTTTGGGGAGAGCTATCTGGGAAGATTGTGAGCCAATCAAGCAGTGTGGGGCGTCAGGCAGCCTAAATTTAATGACAGTAACTGGATCCCTCAACTAGAACTTTGGTTTGGGTTTGGTTTTGTGTGTGTGGTTTTTTGTTTTGTTGTGGGTTTTTTGTTTTGGTTTTGCTTGTTTGTAATTTGGAAAATAATTGGGTTTTTTAATTATGTTTCATGACACTTTAACCACAATAAAAATAAATATATATTGTTCATGCTTTTAATACGAGCACCTACATTATGCCTGTAAAATACAGAGATTCGCAATTCTTGAGGTCTAGCTTAGATTGGGCACTTACAATTTCACTAGCTAAGCAAGTACCTGCAAAGGCTCCATTGTAAAGAGTTCCAAGTAATTTGAACATTCTTGTAAAATACACCCTGTCCTAATGTATTTTAAACACTCCAGTTTTATCCTCTGCTCTCTACATACAGGACTCCTTTGCTGCAGGCCCTCATTGGCCTCTTTGAGCTGCCCGAGGATGACACTATCCCTGATGAAGAACACTTCATTGACATAGAAGATACTCCAGGATATCAGACTGCATTCTCTCAGCTAGCCTTCGCTGGAAAAAAAGAACACGATCCTGTAGGTCAAATGGTGAACAATCCTAGAATCCATCTGGCACAGTCTCTTCACAAACTGTCTACAGCGTGCCCGGGCAG
The DNA here is from genome assembly GCA_033439905.1 of Ceryle rudis. Taxonomy (NCBI): domain Eukaryota; kingdom Metazoa; phylum Chordata; class Aves; order Coraciiformes; family Cerylidae; genus Ceryle; species Ceryle rudis. Next base: position 22,680 of record JAAGNO010027957.1, read on the forward strand.
GGTAGGTGACTTCTATACATGGCATACGAATGCTAAACCCTCAGAAGAGAAATGGTTTTTTTTATAATGGGTCTCCTTTGCTAATGTTTGATAATCAGCAAAATGAAGTATGTCATAATCAGAATGCAAGGGATCGCTCTCTTCTACTCTTTAAGGGAATATAGCTTTTGTAAGGCTTTTACCCTAGTAACCTTAGGCCATATTTTCACATTACTTAATTCAGCAATAAGCTTAAATATGCCATTTCATAAATGAGTATTTATCCACTTGTCACTGTGTATCTAGTGCTTGTCTCCAGTTCAACTGTATGTTGAACTCGGGAAATTTCAGGCAACTCATGTTAAATTAAACAAGTTAAGTTTACAGTTAACTGTTTTAAACCACAGCATCTTTTTGTTCAGGATTTTGGTAAGTAAAGATTGCCTGAGAGATCTGATGTTTGCTGCATCCAAATACCTGCTCTAGTAAACAAAGGTTTTCTCTACTCTTCTTTCATACTGGATTCAGATTGGTACGTAAAACTGTCAGCATCAGGAGTTGTAATTCCAGCAACTGTTTTCACAATGAAAAACTGCTGCTCTCAGGATGTCGTTTGACTTTGTACCATATGTTGACAGAGTGATTAACAGGACATAGCAGTAGTTTAATGTATACACACACTGACACTTCTGCTCTGTTGTACGTTTTAAGGTGCCATCAATGCTGAGTACTAGTCTGAATGCAGAAGCATTGCAGTATCTCCAAGGATACCTCCAAGCTGCAAGTGTGACACTGCTCTGAACTGCATATATTCCACAAGCAAGATCAAAAGCTGGTTTGTTACATAGAAGGTCGACACTGACTTTTTTTATAGCAGAGCTCAGACAAAATGAAAAATGCTACTTGAAAATGTATTACAGAATCCATCTTGTAAAAGGTAAATGTGGCTTTAAGCTGAAACTGAAAGAATTTGGTGGTTTGTGTACTCATAGATAAAAGGTGGCTAACTTCCATTCCCAGTTTAATTTCAAAGGGAATAGTCATAGCAGTTTGTTACGGGATTTATTTGAAATCTGCATCTGCAGTGTTTGGGTAACACTTTGAAATGTATGGAGAGCACTGGCTGTAGAAACTCACTTCAGTCACTAAAATACCTTTTCATTTTGATGTTGTCCTTTGTATTTCTTTTGTCTTTCTTTAAACTCTATCTAAATTGTGAATAAATAAGAAGTACTTGTTTAAAATGCCTGTCACTGTGCGCTTACTGTTTTAGAAGAATGTAGCTGGTTTAAAAAAAAAAAAAGAGAAAATATTTTAAAATTAGGATAGAATATAAAATAGTGGGACTGTGAGGACTTTTTAATACATTATAGGATCATACAGAGCAAACCTAAAACTTTGGCAGAAGATCCAAAGCTATTATCACCCTTGATGTTCCTCGACAGGTGCATCCCTTCTCTTTGAACAAGATGTGTCACTACAGTGCAGTAAAAGCAAGTAATAGACCCCCCCCCAGAGCGGCTGTCAGTCTCCAGGTGGATTTTTAGTGATGTATTAAAACTGAAGCAGTGATCTTAGAGTTAAATTAACTCAGATGTTCTCCCTGTCTCCTCATAAATACACTGATTGGGTTTGGTAGCCTTGAATTCGAAATGCATCAGATTACCTTGTAGTTACGGCAGTTTAAGTGACTAGTTAAATGCCTGAGCCTTACTGTGTTCTCAGATGGCCTGGGCACCAAACTACTAGACCGTAGGCTTTTAGAGCACTGGTACTGTAGGGATATAAATAAATCTAATTATAGAGACTGAAAAACTCCTGAGTAAGAGTGAAGTCTCAGACTTACATGATCTTAAGCAATGTTACACATGACAGACATTGTTTTTCTTAATTGCTTGTCCACAGAAATTCTACAGATGACTTGAATCAGGACTCATTTTTTTGTAGTCAGAATACATGTTGAAGCTAGGCCTTGTATCAGGAAAGTTACTGAATTTACTGAGGGTGAAACATGGGGCAGAATCAGCTCTCTCTCAGTTCTTCCCTAGTGTCTGTGGTTGCCATGTGAGGGTGCATGTTGGCCATATCTTAACAGATAAATTAGTTGTTTGTTAGACAATGGATTTATACTACTAAGTGCCTACAAAAATGTATTAAGTGAGTCAGCATCAACAGGTTTTCTTGAATCTGGTCTGTTATGGAGTGCCAGACTCTCTTTGTTCATAGGTATGAAGTGAAAGCAGTTCAAGAGTGAAATAATACAGTGGCAATCATGAAAAGCATCTGCCTTAATGCTGATGAGAGAGACTGTGATGTGTGTTATGAGTTTGCCAAAGCGCCTTGCAGAATGAATTTCCATAGACAGGCTGAAACCACATGGGAGATGAGTGACATTTGCAAGGAGATGAATGCCTACCTCGAATGTCAATGTTAATTGAGCTGTGGTCATTCAAAACCTGCAAGCCAAAAGGATACTCAGAGCCCTGACTGCTCTGCAGCTTTGTCTTTTTCCTTGGATAATAAATAGGGAGAACAATTCCACAGAGAACTTGCAGACCTCTTTTTCCTGTCAGCATCAAAGAATCAAAATTAAATTGCTACTGGTAGTCATATAACAGTAATTTGACATGCTACCTTTGCATCTGCTCGAGCAGCCAGCCTGCTCCATGTGTATGCTGGATAACCTTGTGCTGGAACAGGATTTCTCAGCATGATGCAATGTTAAGGGTCTCAGACCATCTTCGTTCTGCAGTTCTAAGCAAGGTTTCTTTAGGGAATAGGTTGCTGTGATATGCAAGTAAGTGAACAGATGTTTTTTATCTTACCAGTACCAACATAAATGGAACTGGGCAGGAGTTACAGTAAGAAGCCAGAACCTTTTAAGCCAAAGAAAAAAATGGCTCTTCTGAATAGAAAATTACCAGTGAATCCTGATGTTCACTATCTTGCACTTCCTGCAACGTGTCACTTTGTTGTTGGAAAGACATTCAGTGTGAATAAGTGCCTAAGTGACTTCAGATCAACAAATACTAGTGGCATACTTGTCCTTTAGTTCAGAGTTGAGTAGCGTAGACTTTGTAGACACGTCTGTGGCTGTGGCACTGTTAGTGACGTGTTCCTTAGTCCTGACATACTCTGCAGATTTCATAAGGCATGGAAGTGTTTCCATGGAGCGCTTACTCTTTCAGGGAAGTGAACTTTCCAAGCACAGTGCAGGTCAGCAGATGGATCTCTGCTTCAGAGTACAGGCAAGTGTTACTGGCAGTGTCCTCACCTTCATTTACATGAAGACCTTACCGCTCATTCTGACACCTCCCGTTCTCAAGATTGAGAAGGCAGCACAGTGTTCCAACTGTTTTTATTGGTTCATTTTAGTGGAAACGGATGCAAGCAATGTTGTAACGCTTTGTCGCAAGATTGCTGAACCTGTCCAGGCCACCCTTCGGTGTATTCCTTGTTAAACAGCTTCGGTACATACCAGTTTCTTTAGAAAGCTCAGGCTAGAAACAACTGGTAACAAGGGATCTTCCAAGGCATTGGGAACATGTAATTCAATGTTAGACAATTAACTCCTGCCCATTGCTGGAGATCTTCTGACACAGTAGTCAATTCTCTTCTGCAACTGATAATGGTAGAAGGTTATGCAAATTCAAGGGGAAAAAGATTATTTGCTCCTTTTTGAGTATGAAAAGGGCAGAGGGACACCCGTGTTGAGATCTTTTTATACCATGGAGCTCTAATCTACCATTCTCTTTTGGAGCCTCCTGACTGACTTGTGGTTGTCAGATTCTAAATAATTTTTAATGATGGCTAATTTTTAGATAATTTTCTGAAGCTTCTGTAGCAGAAGAAATACCTTCTTAAGAAAAAATAAAATTTAACCACCAGCAGCCTCAGGACTAGTACATGTTTTGGTTTTCTTGGGTTGTGAATGGGCCGTGGTACTACCAGCATTCCTGCAACGCTGGCAGCATATACTAGAAGTGAATTTTCAATTCTGTTTCTTTACATAAATATGTGTTAGGAGTCATCCTCTCAGTGAGCCAGACATTGCATTCTAAAAATTCTCTGCTGAGGCCAGAGCACATTCTTTCTCTCAGCTGACTTCTGCTTTCAGAAAACTTGATATTCTTTAGGCTCTCAGTTGCTTTCATGTGCCTTCCATCAGGCTGTGCCGCTTCGACTGTTGAGTGTACTGTTGTACTCATTTCATGACCTTTCCACGAGAGCAGCCTTCCTGAGGACCTTAATATTGTCAAGAAGGGGTAGGCCAGATTAAAGGTGTCAGCATGTCTTTGTTCTGTCACAAGCACTAGTTAACCATAAGGCATCATGCGAGATTCCAGCTCAAATCTGGTCCAAACAATCTCTTTGTTTTCTGTTCTTCGCCTTTCCCTGGAGTTCACTCATTCATCTGCTGAAAAGGTTTCTCATTCCGTGAGCTTCCCTTTGCCAGTCCTAAGATTGTGTGCTTCAAGCTGTCAAAAATGCTGCTAAAATGCTGATGAATCACTTTGAAAACATTTTGACAAAACTTTGTGAGGAGCTTGCGGTGCAGCATCTATACACCTGCAGCAGCTTGGGTAATGAACACAGCTTGGCTGCAGCAGTGTGGAGATGTAGGCACCCGGCTGTCTGAGGGGGAGTAAATTGTCTCCCTCGACAAACAGCCTCCTCTGCCAGGCCGCACCCTGCAGCTCAGGGGAGGTGGGTCTGGATGGAGCTTGTACCCCGTGCTCCGGAATGGCTGGGAGCTTTCCTGCGCCCAGGGCTCCCCCCATCAAACCTTGGGGTTTGTCTTAAAGCAGCTTAATTCTTTCTTCACTGAAACGAGTATTTCTCAATACCTATCACCTGTTCAGCAGATTCCATCAACAAAAGTTGAGAGAAGAGTCACGTATGGTTTTTTTGGCCTTTAGCAGAAATATTAAAGAGACGTTTTCTCCTGTTTCGGGCATTTGCTTTTAAAACAGTGCTGTTGTTAACTGACAAAGGGTATGCTCGAGGCACGGCTTCTGTCTGAAAATGCAAATCTATCTCTGAATCTACCCAGCTGTCAGAAAGCAGGGTAAATGCTTTATTTTCCCTTAGCTTTCTGCCCTTGTTTAAATCTAGTCATTATTGCCTTTAATATAATTTAGAGGAAATTGGAGGTGTTCCTGGGGAATATGGGCTATAATAATAGGTACCAGCAGGTACATGAAAAGCTCAGTGACTTCTGTCGACAGCTAGTTGCAAAGTGACTAGAGGCTTGAAAATTTTCTCTCAAAATAATAATCTCCTAGTTCATGTGAAGTCAAAGCTTATGCTGGACTTACTGTATTGTATTCAAGATGAGAATAGAAGAAAATAATAATAATAAAGTAATAATTCTTAATAGAAAATGAAAGATATTTTGTTATAAATGACTAACATGTCAGAAAAGCAGACTGAAGGGGTTTCAGCACAGCAAGTTCATATATTTAGCTTCCTAGTAAAAAGTTTTCATTTTGAAAAGCTGTGAAGAGTAATTCACACTCTTTCTGTGCCTGATATAAGGGGTATTTTGAAGTAATTAACAAAGAAAATATATTAATAATAACTATCAGATTTCTACATGAACATCTGAAAATACTGTAATCGCAGTACTGCTTCCTTCATAAAAGAAAAGGAAAGTTTCAAGTATTTTACAAGCTAGAAATAAGTCTGCCCTTGTTTAAGCTGATGCATGAAGAGGAGTGGAAAGGTCTTTTGTAACATTCTTGAATAATTAATGACAGGCATAATAGAGGAGGAACTATCCTTCAAATGCAGACGTGTTGGATACTGAAGGTGGTGTGCCAAGTGTTCCTCGGACTTTGGAATTGCATATGTATTTGTTTAAGTTATGTTCAGCTTTGTAATCTGGCTGTGGATACTTCTTGTCCCGATCGTGCAGATTTTACACTTATCCAGACATTCACCATTTTCTGGAAAAAGAGAAAATAAAACTGAATTTTTAATGTAATTCAAATGGGGGGGGGGGGAGGGATCCAGTGGGAGCTGGGGCTTCCCCGGGGGGGAATCTGAGACCCAAGGGGATCTGAGGGATCTAGTAGGCTCTGTGGGACCCGGGGTGGGGTATCATGGCATCTGAGGGATCCAGTGGGGGGATCTGGGGGGCACAGGGGAGGTTG
>JAAGNO010027958.1:0-16920 GCA_033439905.1 Ceryle rudis
ATAGGGGGTATAGAATACACAGGTTTGCTTCTACCCATATAATGATAAACTGGTCCCAGCCCCTCTAACTATGACACTGATAAAGGAGAAATTACACATATTACACCAGAAAGTGAAAGATCTTTCTCAGGCCTCTGTATGCACTAATAGGTTTTAGTAGCCTGCACCAGCCTCATCTGGGACTCCCACCATGGAGTCTAAGAGCTACGTCTAGAACCCATGGGTCTAAGAGCTCTACTTAAGCTCTGGCACAATTTCTAGTTTTGTCTTAAACCACTCCTGACCAAACTGCTGCATGGGCAGTATCTTTCCTTGCCTGATGGTGACCACAGGCTCACTAGGGCCTCTTACCATCACCAGTCTGTCTTGTTAAATGTGGTGAGGTTGCACACTGACTGGTGAGGGTACTGCAGGCACTGTGGTCACCCTCTGCCCCCAGCTTTGCTTGGCTTTCCTTTCCTGACAGACTTCATGGGCAGGTAAGGTGGGAAAGGGAGGATAGAAGGACAAAAACCTGCCCCTTACTGTCACTGGATAAACACAAAAGACTGAGCCAGCGTGTGGTGCTTGTTTGTAGCAGGCAAATCTAGAAATTAAAGAAATAAGTCCCCTGGCAGGTGGGGAATGCAATGAACCACACTTTCTAATGTCCCATGCACAGCCTGTATATTTACCTTGGAAAGATGGAGGGGATAAGACCACACAGCTCATGTGCTTGACTGTAAGCATATGATTAGCTTGTGGAAAGATGCATTACCAGGATACATCTCAGCTCTGGTGAAAGCCTCTGGCAAACTCCTACTGCTTTCAATAGCATGCATAGAGAAATCCAGAAACACCAGACGCACTGTAACTTGATGGATTTGTCAAACACATTTTTTTGCAATTTTACCATGTTTTTGTGTGGTGCAGCATTGTGAGCTTTTTCTGCATGTGATAGAGCCTGAATGCCTTAATTGCTTATAATGGAAAGCTGACCTTTTGTGTGCTGGTGTCATAATACATCATGATAAGGCTGGGAGTTTGGAGGCAGCCTGTGCCAAGGTTAGCAAGAGAGCAGTTTACCATGGTAGGACTGTACTATTTGTATAAACCTTGACTTGGGAAAGTTGTGAAAGTGGGAGGCAAGCTTTGGTAGGATGGGACCATGTTCAGATCAGCAGAATTTTGCAGGATGACACAGGAAAAACATTCGCATCCCTTGGCAGATGGTACAAGGCCCATGCAATTGGCAGCAGGGAGGAGAGGACTCCTGGGTGGAAGGCACAATTCATGCCTGTATCCTATAAGGGATAGATGTCTCTTGCTCTGACAGGTGGTGTGGCCTCAGGGTCTGACGAGAGGGTAAGTGTCCTAGAAGATATGGGGAAGGAAGTGTCAGATCTTGTTAATCATCCTGTGGGTGTGGGAAGGGAGAGCAGCCATGCTCTTCAGATACAAATGCTCCTATGAAGACCATATTGGGTCTGTAGATGATGTATTTGTAGTTCTACAGGTGAGATGCTGTTCCTCTGGGTTCATTAGTTATGGCTTTTTACAGCGCAGCTCTATCTGTAGCCCTCCTTATCCCTGCTGGCAAGAGTGGTCCCGCACAGAGAAGGCCCTCAGCATAACTCGGGGTCAGATCCCTCTTGCAGGTGATTTCTTATGCTTTCTGCTTCTCCCTTTGCAGCATGCAAGAGCTCCCTGTTTACTGTTGTATTTGAAGACTTGGTTGAAGAAACTCACTTTCTTTCAGCCAATCTTCAGAAAAGTTCCTCTTGGAGCACTTTAAACTTTTTTTCCTTTCAGTAAGGCTTTGCTGGCAGCAGCTGCTCTACTTCCAGTGATGACAAGTAAAGAGGAGTGTGGAACTAAACATGAAGGAGGAGCAGAAGGAACAGTAATGAAGAGCAGCAACATTGCAGTGGCTTGTAAGTTTTGACATCAGCCAGACTGGAAATAGGGACATGTGGGGAGCAGGGGCAAGGAAAAGTGAACAGCAGAGAAGATACTGAACATCTCAGCCAAGACTTTGTACAGTTGCTTAACATTAGCACCGCTTGTGCTGCTGTGAAGATATTTCAAGCTGTTATTAGTCCCTGATCCTTGCAAGACTGGCTGCATCAGTGTAAACAAGGGGGGAGCAGAGTTTCTTCAAAACATAAGACAGAGCCTCTGACTGCTGATTTCAGAAGATGGTGTGCAGGGGTGCTGAGGTCCCTCATGCCTGTGACTGAGGTCAAAGTCTGATCAAACTCCTTTATGGTCCATACTGAAGACCATCTATGTTGCAATGCATCTCTTGTCTTCACAGATATGACAAGCATGTATAGACTGATGAAGCATGAAATTGTGGTCCAGACATGCCTACAGTACACTTGGACAAAACAGTGCTCTGCCTTCTTGTCGGGGAACTAATGAGGACTCTTTTGAACACACTTGGGGTCCATACTTACCACACAAGCAGACCATGTGAAGTACAGAGAGATATTGCCTGTGTTCACATGGCAAGGAACTGTTAACTGGGAACAGGCAGTGGCACTCAAGAAGATGGCCTAGCTTTGTGCTGCAGACTTCTACCCCATCAGATACACATCCTCCCTGTTGGTCCCAGCCAGAGACCATCTGTAACCTTGCTAATGCTCAGTGGAAAGCAGAAGAGGTGGAGGAGTCATGGGTGCTCCCTGGAAGACAGTGCAGGCAGTGGGGGCTGTAGGAACTCATTTGAGCTCATTTCCAAGCCTAACCCTGTCTCTTGGTTTCAGCGCAAAGAGCCTCAGACATCAGGTACATTAACAAGTAGGCTTTAATGTCCTCAGCAGGTGATGTTGGCCCTGCCAGGCTTCCTGCAGCCCAGTTGGGAAGATAAAAGCTGTGATGTGCGAGTGCCAACCGGACTGATGGTGACATAGGGGAACACATACAATTAAGCAGAAGGGATAAGGCTCTGCTGAGGACTTCCCTGACAGCATTGGGAGTTTGGAGAGAAGATGGTGTGGATTTGATGTCCTGTCCTGGGTTGGGAAGGATGAGGAGCATGTAGGGGAGGAACTGGCCCCAAACCCAGTTTCACACGGTGCTATGTGGGAGTAACTCAGCTGCTGGCACTGCACTTTTCAGCCTTTCCCTCTGCTCTGAGTGCATGGGGATAGTCTCTTCTCTTTCCTCCTGACCCCTGCTCTAATTCAGAGAGGCATTGTGGTGCATACTAAGCTCAGGTCTTTTCAAAACTCTCATTGGGAGCCTGAGAGGGGGATGGGGAATTTCCCTGCCATGATCCCACTTCTGATGCTGACTTTGCAAGGGAGACGTATCACAAATTAATTATGCATTATTAGCATCCATTATTCATTCTTAATATGTGTACATACATGTGTGGTGATGAATAATAAGGGAATTATGCCAAACAATTAAATGGCCCTCCACAGAGGAACAGCCTTGAGAGGAGGGAGTGTATCACAAACAGAGGGGCTTTAGTGAGGACTGGCATCAAACTGAATGGAGGAAGGAGACAGACTGTGCAGGAGGAAAGCCAGTGCAGAAGGCAAGAAACTGGAAGAGATGTATGCATTACAGCTGGTTGAACAGACTATTTTTCATGCAAGTGGCTGAACCAAAAGCAATCAGAGGAAATTTAGGTCAATCATTTTGACAAAACAACCCTAAGGATCATTGAAGTCAAGCCTAAGTGGTTCCTTCCACAGGAAGAGAAAAATTTCCTTTATTGTTTAATCTGGTTTTTATTAGACTAAGCAAAATTTGCATCAGTTTTAAAAATTTAAAAAAGGACATTTCAAAACTTTCAGTCTGATGCCAAAATAAAAAGATTTCAACGTGTCCTGCAAGCTTTTGGCTGAAACTGTTTGTAGAATTTGACCCAAATTTGCACACAGGTTGGATCTATGTCAAAAAGGAAATTTTTCAGCGATTTGATATATTAGTTTTGATTATTCATGGCATGATGGGAGAGGAAGGAATCATCCAGTGCTCAGAGAAGAAAATCAGATCAACTAGCACAGCTCGAAAATGTTTGTGTGTGTGAAACACCAGAGCTGCAGCAGAGCTGCAGCGGGAAGCACAGGTTTTCAGAATCCATCTCAATTGATGGAGATAATTACAAGTGCCACATTCCCAATTTCTTCTTCCAGGAATTCTCTTCTTTAATAAACTCATTCTAACAAATTGATCACACAGTATTCAGCATATATCAAACCCATTTTTAAGATTAAAGAGAGAACTTTGGGTGAAAAATAGCAACCAGTGCCAGACTTTGTAGAGGTCTAAATCTACCTCAGCTATAATATAATTGAATTAACTTTCTCTCTTCACATGCCCACTACTTAATATGTTCATGCATGCCTGCTCCTGAGCTTTGGTCAGTGCTGTAACCAGAGTCCAAAACTCTCAGCAGAGACAAGGACTAGTAGGACTTGCCCATGGTGTGTCCTCTGTAGACTGCATCTTATCTGGGGAGACCCCAGCAAGCTCAGATGAGTAACATACTGCAGCCACCTACCCAATGCAGCTTGGAGATACCTTGTCTCTGTGCTGTTTTGGGTTGACTTCAATAGGCTGAGCCCAGTGGGGCAAGTACATTCATGCAAACCCTCTGGAGGGGTTTGCTTAGGCAACTGCTTGGTTGGGTCCTAAATTACTTCTCTTTGTTCTTTCCATTTCTTTTCTCTATATTCTCAGCGAAATATTTGTACCAACAGATTTCTAGTGAAATAACTAGACAAAGAGTAACTTTTTAACAGGAGCACCCATCATGCTTTAGAAAATGTTTGTTTTCTAAACCAATATAATTAAACCAGATCCAAAAAAAAAGTCTACTGCCTAGGTGAGCTTTAAACCTAGGCTTTTAAGTGCATTTCATTAGACCTAGGGAAATGCTGTGAGGATGCCCTAATTTCCTATTGCAATTTAGTCTGAGCTCACAAAGACATTACAATTATCTCCCTTGTCTCCAAAATAAACACGTCAAACTGAGAACACATAGACTGGCATTGTTCACTTGACTGGTGCAGACAGAACCCATGCTATGTGGAGACGGCTTGCTCTCCACAGAGTGAGCAATGACCCATTCGGATGTTTCATCTGGCCCATGTTCTTGCAACAGTCCAGATCGATAGCTGTTTACAGGAAGCAGAAATACAGGGATAGAGCTTATCCTGGACTGTTTTCCTGATGTCCAGTTTAAACAGCACTCAATCTAATGTGGGCATCCCCTTCTGCTCTGTAAGTAAAGCTGGAAGGTGAGAAAATGGTTTGCTTTCCTCTAGGAGGCTGAGAAGGAGAAGCTGAAGTTTGCATTGAGTAACACATCTCAAGGGAGAGAGAGGTTGAAGGTTCAGAATGGCATATCTGTCTGCTGAAACTGCAGCTGGGTTTTGTCATAGTCAGGACTGTGGGGAGTTACAAGTCACTTTTCTCCAAAATGCAGGGGCTTTTTTGCAGCTGCTGAAATTCTCGGTGATGAGGGCTGAACCATAAATCTCCACTGTCCCCCTTCTGTTCCTCATGCTTTCCCAAACCTGCATCTCTCAAACATCCTTTCTATCCAGGAAAGGCTTCATCTGCACAGAAAAGTTGCATCAGTTTTACATAACATGGAGTTGAAGCCAAGAGAGACACCTGCACATACCTTCTTGGCACCCCTTGTGCAAGCTTTCAGAGCCAAAAGCACCTCCTCCTGTTCCTCAGTGACAGCACCACTAGCCTCAGGGTTTCATAGACAGCCTCAAGAAAGGGAACAGCTGCTCTGCATCTCTCCTTTGCACTCCAGTCTCCTTTGGTCAGCAAGACTCAGGTACCCACTGGCCACATTTCCTTTCCAACTCAGGAGTAGGGTGCCAGGAGCATTCCCCAGTGTTCTCTGCTGGATGGCTAAAGCAGCGCTGCTGGCTGTGCAAGGGGCTGTGCAAGCTCTCATCATGGCCTATGTGATGCTTTATTAGTAGACAGAGAGGGATGTGGAGAGCAAGGCACAAAGCCAGCTGCCAGCACCATATGCCTTTGGGTGGCAGGAGCTCAGCACTGCAGGTAGGTGCAGCCAGACCAGGGACACAGGGAGCAACATGCATGGAGCAGCTAATGGTGGCAAGATGTTTCTTGGGACACCCCACTGAGAGATTGGGACTTTGTTAAAACAGCAGCATTTTGCAGTCTTAGGGCTGCAGAAATAAGCTGCTGGCAGACTGCTCATGCCCAGAGGTACTTTGGAAAGAGATAGGTGGGTGGCTGACAGCCTGGGAAAGGAGACATTTAAAAGAAGAGGTAAATAATTTTCCAGTTCAGGTGTGTTTTTGATATTTCATATGCATTTTTTCAGCCTAAACGAGGATGAAAATTTCAAGCAGAAATACAAGTTCTAAAGTGGACCAAATAAGCATATTTGAGTTGCTGAAACATTGTCCCAGTAATTTTTGTGTTTCATTTCCCTGTTCATCTTTCAAATGCCACAGTTGGACATAAATTTATTGAAAAAAGATTGATTGTTTTGTTTACAGCGTGTTTATAAAGGGCTTTTGGGATTTTTTTTTTAATCTATAATTTATTGAGATCTTCCCTGTCCCACATCTATTTTTAACTTTAGATAATTGTTCTTTGATTACTAAAAAAGAAATAATTCACCAAGACACCCATAACCCCTTTCTGGCTTCTTGCAAGGACTATGTAAGACAAGGCCATGATTACATTCATATAACCAAGGGACCTTATATCTGGACTCCCAGAGGAAACCAAAATGTTGGAGGCCTGTGACCTGAGGCTCATGCTCATATTTTTAAAAGCACTTAGTGAACTAAGACTAAATTTCAGCTTCATAATAAAAGGTGAAAGAGGGCATTTGCTTTGTGGGTTTTACCCAGTGAAGAGGCGCAAAGGTAAAAAAAAAGCCATGAGTGGGCTAAAAGCAAAGCTTCCTAATCCCGGAAAGCCTGGGTTTCATTTATAATAGCAGAGGAGAAAGTTGGTTGGAGATCAGACAGCACATTTGCTACAGGGAGCTGGTCTACTTTTGCCTTATTGCCCACCTGAAGCTTCTTGAGAAGCATTAGGGCAGCTCAACGAGACCACGAAACAAATCCAAAACATGCTCAGTGTTGCATAAATGCAAAGGAGAGACACTGCTTTGCCCTGAAATGCTTGCAGATGCACATTACCGACTCTCCAGCAGCCACTTGCTGGGCTGGGCTGCTCTCTCAGGGACACCACATCCCTCTGGTCCAGCTGCAACATGGTGGCAGTCATATCCCACTCCTAATGGGGACAGCAGAAGCAGAGCAGGCACCATGAGCTGTGTCACAGCAGTATCTGTGGAGAAAAGGCCTTTTCTGCTTTACAGAGCAGTGCCCAGCTTTAGCACTAGGTGCCTCTGGCAAACTGGGAGGTTTTCTTGCTGTGTATTTATGGAGATGCTATATGGCCATTTCTCTGGTGCTTTTCCTCCTTATTGCCCTCATGCATCCTCTCAGCCCTCTTCTTGTACTCCCTCCTCTGTGTCTCTCCCTGCTGCCAGTGCCCCCCTGCCCACCAGCACCCATTCCATCCCTAGCCCTGGGAGATGGGGCTCAGCTGATCAGGGAGGAACATTTTCCAGAGAAACTCCATGAGAGATGGATGGCTCACACCTCCTGTGAGGGTGAGCATTCAGGATACCCAGCTGTGTTGTTTCTCCTCTAATCTTGCTGTACTTTTCACTTTTGTCTGGGGAGGGGTGTCAGGGGGAATTTCATTTTGCTGCTTTAAACACATGCAGGCTCATCTGCAATGAGAACATTGCTGTGCTCATTAAAAGCAAACAGAGTACGCTGACTCCCAGTGTCTACACTGCCACAGAGGGACAAGGTGAGAGCCATCAGACCTTCCAGGAGTCCAGGACTTTTCTGAGGCACAGACAACTGGTCTATTTGGACTGAAGTGAAGACTCTCTCCATCCTGGCCAGATAAGGAGCCCAGTCAGCCCCTGGAGAATGGGGGAAACACCAAATTATATATCACCAAGACATAAATAAACAATGCAAGATCCTCAGCTGGAATAAAAGCGCATTATTCCCTCAGTTTCCCATCACTATTGTTTCATCAGTTTTTAACAAGCCAAAGCCACACTGACCTGATCTAGTGATGGTGGCATCCCTATCTTGAGGTTGGCCTGGGTAGCCCTCACCACCAGTGAATGGAAGCCTGGGGGCCATCTGAAGAGGACCTCTGAGCAGACACCAGCAAGACCAGCCAATCATCCTCAATATGCTAAAAGCAGAGAGACAGAGAGTTCACCCAATCTGGGCAAACCCTGGATATGTTTGGCTCTTCTGCACCCCCAGCTTGGATTGCAACTTCATGGCAGAGGATATGTTATGTCTTGAGATATTGCAAGGTTGAACTGTGGTGTGGTAAAGCCACAGATCAACTGAAATTGACTGAATGTATTTTGACTGAAAATGTATTTGCTTTTAGGAGTAAAAAAAGTTTTTTCTGGAGTTAGTATTTCTGTGACATTTATGGGAAAAGCAGATCACCATTGTCTTGTTTTTCAGGAATATTTTTGGATTTGTTAAGCTCATGGGGTGTCCAAAGTGAAAAAAACTATTTGAGTTTCAATTGTTGCTGCCAAAAAGAAATCAAAGGAAATCCCCAAGCAGAATCTCATTGAGGGTTGTTTAAAGGTCAATTTAAAGAGTTCCTACCAGATGGATTGTTAAGTCTGTGTTTGGGCAGCCTGGCCTGGAGTTTGTCATGGGTCTGGGGAGAGGTTAGTCTGTCTCCTCTCTGCAGGCATGATCCCTTGCACTGGTGCCCACCAGAGCAGAGAGCAGCGGTGATAACAAATAACAAAATAACTAAGTCAAAAATCTTGGTGCCCCACAAGGTGTGAGTCTGCTGCTTCCCCAGGGCATGTGTCAGCACTGGCAACAAGATGAGCACATGGAGAGGGAGCTGGGAGTAGGGAGGGAAGAGATGCAACAGTGCAGATGAGCCACAGAAGCCATGTCAGGACATCACAAGATCCCCCGAACAATCTGGTATACGCAGATAAACTCATTATGATGAATTCTAGGTCCTGATTTTACATCTTTGAAACTATCTTTATAAGGGAAAAGATTAGACTATTTTTTGTTTGTTTGTTCTTTTTCTTAAGTGGCAGCTCAGATTAGAGTTGACACCAGAAGGATAAGCACTGAATCCTGGGATAAATATTTCATTTCCACAGATGCTGACATCAAGTTTGTTACAAAGAAACTAATTTGTTTCTGGTTTGGTTTTTTGTGGTTTCTTTTTGGTTGGTTGCTTTATTTGTTTGTTTGTTAGTACTTTATTTTGTGGTGTTAGCAAGCTTTCATTTAGTTTGCGTGATGTCTTTTTTTTTACACAACCTGTCAAAGTTTGGGATGGACAAGGGAAAAGATAACTGAGCTCGAAATAAGTGACTTGGAACTGGATGGAGGGAAGTTACAAGAAAAAAAAAAAAAGTCTGAAGAAGTAGAAGATCATTAC
Source organism: Ceryle rudis (assembly GCA_033439905.1). NCBI lineage: Eukaryota > Metazoa > Chordata > Aves > Coraciiformes > Cerylidae > Ceryle > Ceryle rudis. Next base: position 9,478 of record JAAGNO010027958.1, read on the forward strand.
CTCTGCCTTTCTCACAATTTTCATGTGCTCAGCTGATCTGCTTTGTGCAAAGATCAGGGAGGCCTTTGCCCTAATACATGGGGAAAAAAAAGAGGGTTTTTTATTGTCACCAGAGATGGGGTTAAATTTTAGGCAGAAGGTACTGCAGCCAGGGTCATGGTAGGCCTTTCAGCTTGATGTTCCCTGTGTCATGACAGGAATCACTGACATCAGGGAGCCCACCTGCAACGTTCTTGGCTTTAACAGTCCCAAAGACTTGCTCCTCTGTGGCACTGTGCCTCAGCACACAGGTAACATACTGCTTCTGGTACAATCAGCAAAGGGCAGCTAAAGAAAGAAACGATGTTGTGGAACCACAGCTTCCTTTTGTTATATTTCAGAGAATTGCTGTAAAACTTCACTTGGGAAATTATGTTTATGCTTCAATGTAGTGAGAAAAAGCGTCCTATTTCCCTCCTCTGCCATTCAGGTTAAATTTAGCTCTCCCTGACACTGGTATCTTTGGAAGACATCCACTGATCTTATTCTGTATTTCACAGTGGCATCAGAACATGGAACCTTATTCATTTATTGAGGCTATATGGGTTTGAGATTTGTTGTTGCAGGAGTAAACTCCCTCATCATTTTTTATGCTCAGTTGCAGAGGATTCAGTGCTACATCCAGAGGAAAAGAGCCAATTAGCAGAGACAAGGCTGCAGCCGTCTGTGCACTGCAATCCTCTCATGCTGCTGCTGGGAGTGCCAGCTTCCAGGAGATCCAACTGGGGTCTTTCCTGGCTGAGGAGCCTTTGATGTCAGCACTGATGCTGAGGCAAGGGAGACACGAATGGATAAAAATAACACAACTATTATCAGGTTCACTCGGAATTCTGGTTCAATTTGAATTAATTTGTCAGAAGAATGAGAAAACTGACTTTTTGTTTGAGCAGCAATTCTCCCTCCTGACTCCAGAAGCATCTCAGTGCCAGGAACAACAAAGTCCAGTGCCTCATGACAGAGGCACCATTTGGCTCCTGGGGACACTTCCAAATTCTTTCCAAACACAACCAAATGCTAGTTGCTCAAGTTGCATGTCCCATGTTCCCCCAGAAGTGAGATAAAAGATGCTGACCCCATCCTCCTGCCCCAATTACTTTTGAGGTAAGGAACAATCCCACACAAGGAGAAGTCCTATGGATCCACTGCAGTCAGAAGATATTTTCCAGGCCAGGAACTGGAGTTCCAATTTTACTTTCATTTTGAGCTGCCTCTCTTTTCTGCTGTGTTGCACTTGGGAAAACAGCCATTAACAGCACTTTCCACATTGCAAAAAGTGTCATCTCCAAATGCAGTTCTCTCTGCATTTGTGGAGGCTGAGATGTTCTCAGATTGATTTTTAGGAGCTGCACATCAGGTTTTCTTTACAAGCACATTTAGGTACTTGGTGCTCTAGAGTTTGGGGACATTCAGTAGAACGTCCCAGCTGCATATTGGTCTAGTCCACGAGAGTGATCCCAGTGTCTCCTCTTCATCCTGGGTCTACCCTCCTGCCTTCCCACATTATGTTACTGCAAGGTGACTATTTCCCTCCCTTCCCTTGCCACTCAAAAAGATGGGGCTAGGATCAATATAAGGATCCTTAATACAAACAAGCCTCTGAGGGAGTTGTTGACATATTCTTACTTCTTCTGAAGGGAAGACATATCTACAGAGTCCAGTTTCTGCAGCTGGGTTTTGGCCATCCTCTTCACCAACAGGAAAAGACTCAGTGTTGTTCTTGCCCTCCCTGGTGGAATGGCATAGCCCCTTCCTTGGGTACCTCAGACCCCAGGGTGTCAGCTGCTAAACAACAAAAAATTACAGAAAGGCTGATGCCAGCATCTACCATCTTGCTTCCTGTACTTGTACCCCACCATCCCTGAAAGGGGAGAATAACAGGAATATGATGATGAGACTTGAAGGCAACTGCTCCTTTGCAGTATGAGGCACATTAACACCCTACACTCAGCAGTGGCTGCCTCCAGCTCACAGAACATGGGCAGCACAGGGATGTGTTGACAGGCAGAAACCCAGCGGAGGAGGAATAATGGGTAGAGACATGGCTGCACCTGTTTCTAAATAAGGTCCTTGTGTGGTTTGGCCAGGCCACACATACACCACAGGGGAGTTTCATGCACACAGTCATCCCCTACTGCAGCTGACTCTCAGGTCAACATTCAGGGGGATGGGCTCCTGTATCCCATGTGTAAGGTGAGCTCTGCCTGTATGGGCAATGGAGGGGGAAAAACAATCACAGACAACAGCCAGTGGGTTCCCAGCACCTCTGCTCTAGCAGCCCCAGACTTCCTCAATTGCTCCCCTCTTTCCCTCTACAGTTCTGCTTGTGACCCTGACCAAGCTCCAGATCAGAAGTTATTTTCCTTTCTCATTTCTCCCTTCCCGGTGGTAATCCTTGCTGAATTAATGAAAAAAAGATGAACAGGTTTCACACACAGTTGCCCATCTCCAGAGAACACTGGAGAGAGAGCAGGAGCTGCATGACTGGGTACTCAGTGGCAGAGCCCCTGGGACCCATCCTCCCCTTCCTCAGGAATGGGGCTGATTTGCTTGGATGGGCACAAGAAGTGCTCTTTAGGGACAGAGGACTCCCATGGGCCCTGGCCATGGTGCAGGCAGCACAGACCCAGCACACCCCTCACCCACTCTCCTCTGCATGTCTCTTCCTCTCAATCCTTTCAGAGCCACCCCTGATCTCCAGATGGAGACACTTCCTGGTCATCCACCCCAGCCCTGCAACACATGGGCAGCCTGTCCAGAGAGAAGCAATTTAAGATGTGGAGCGTAGGTTTTTATTCAATTTGCTAAGTGCTGCAGCTACTTTCCAGTAAGGAGTTACCAACAATGTGAAATGCCTGCCCTCCTCTAGAGCCCGTCATGAAGTTTGTAGAAGATTGCTATAACTCTTCTCTAAGGAGGGGCTCTCCAGGACTGTTTGCCCTCCTGAGTGGCTGGTGGAGCAGCATTCAGCTATCTAATTAATTTTTATTAATTCAGCGGATGGCACTGATTTTGCCTAGCTCCCCATCACTGCTGACCACAACTCTCTGCAATGCAGAGCTGACAATGCAAATTTTGGGTGGGAATAGCTACATTTGCCCATAATGGCACTTAATGCTATTCTTTTTGTGATGGCAGTGCCTCAATACCCCTGGAACTGACTCCACCACAGTGCTAGTCCCTGCTGAGTTCTTATGTGTGGCTCAAAGTAGAGCTGGCATCAGGAGTAGAAGTCAACTGGCTGGACTTGTAGACTGGCCCCATGCCTAACTGCAGTGACACTACATTTAGGAGGGAAGTCCTCAGGCACCTTTTGTGCATGAGGAAGTCTCCCCTGTGTTCTCTCTTGCATGTCAGAGACCTTAAATTGTTGTCTTTCATTGTTCAGTCAGGTAGCCTGAGCAGGATCTCCCCTTTCCAGGAACAAGAAGAATCATGCTAATTTGGGGCAGCTTTGTGGATGTGCACACATACTGCACACATCTATTTCATGAACACAAGCCATGAGCTGCTAGTCACTTCAATGAGAGTAAATGAAAAGATTGGTGTGATAGTTTTTCAGCTGCCCTTTCCAAAAACTGGGGACCACATCTTTGAAAAGCACCCACTGGTTGGAAGCCCATGGTTGCTCTGAGGAGCAGTGTTTTGTCCCAGCCCATATACTAACTGTAAAACCATGTAAACTCTTGCCAACCCATCTCATTCAATGAAATCCTAGAGCTGTTGGACCAGAGTTTACAAAGTAACCAGGGGAGAGGAAAGCAGGATTATTGCATCCCTTTGGAAAGATTTATTCCCTATTCAGGGAAAGCCCCATGCTTCCCTCCCTGGCACTGAGGGAATTACCCATACAGTTTTGGTGTTTCCCGCCTCTTTCCCTCATTTCAAATCCTTGGGCTTGCCACACCCACTGCACTGAAAAGAAAGACTTTAAATTAGAGGAGAAAGGGAAAATAAAGCACACTGATTCCCCAATTAGCATAGAGCGCTTCAGCAGTCAGATCTTTGTATTTCAACTGTAATCACTCCAAACACATAAAAGCGAAGTAAGAAATCCCACAGCTAATTCCAGTTTAATTCATTCCCCATCCCAACATATGTGTATGTTTCTTGTTTAATTCCCTGGCCTCCGGACATGGGCACTAATAAAGGTAGTGCTTTAATTTTACTCTCCTCCACCTAAAACAGTTTGCTTCATATCACAGCAGGACCGGCTCTGGCACTGACGGGCTCTGTGGTGCCTGCTTTTTTTCCTTCTTTTTCCTTTAAACAGGTGGTTTTCTTGATGCGAGGGGACCCAGAGACACAGCGAAGAGCGTCAGTCTGCAACTCTTGCAGGCGTGATCCTGAGAGTAACGCAGCCAGAGGACTTTGCTGGGAAGCCATGGGAGATTTAAATGCAGTGAAACCAGAAGCACCACCATAGCGCAGGCAGCGAGACAGCTATAACCTTCTTGGCAAAACACCGCCAGCAGTGCATGCGTTGGGGCTGGGCATACAAATAATAAAAAATAAAATAAAATTAAAAAACCCAACTAACCAACACCTACAATAAATCAGTACTACAGTCCTAGAATAATGGTCTCCACAAGGCAAAAGAAGGCTGTGATCCTGATGCTGGACAGGATAGAGGTGGGTACTCGGACAGAGCTCCCACAGAACACGATGGTTCAGGTCACAGGCTGCAAGGAATGCCTCAGCCCCTCCCTGGTAGCAGGAAGCTGTACACAGTGTGAGCAGGTTGATGATCTGCTCAGCTGAGCAGCACAGCTGCAGGGTGAGGTTGAAAGGCTGCAAGCTGAAGTCAAAAGGCTTAGGAGCATCAGGGAGGCTGAGGAGGAGATTGACTGGTGGAGCCAGGCTCTGCCTGCCCTGAGGCTGAACAGGGATCACCCATTAAACATTACCGAGGGTCAGGTACCTCCTACATCCTGTACCTGTCAGACTGAAGGCAGAAACCTAAAAGAAAAGAGGGAGCAGAGGCAGGTCCATGGTCAGGGCAGCAAGCAAACTGCCTTACACCACCCCCTTGACGGGGGGCAGTGGCAATAAGTTCCTGCCCAGCACAGCAGGCATGTTGCCTCCGTTATGCCCCCAACCTCGCAGGTGCTCTTACAGAACAGGTTTGATGCCCTGCAAGTGCAACCAGCCAATGAGGAAGAAGAATCACCTGGCTTGGAAGTGTTACCAAAACTAAGGAAGCCCAAACCCATCAGCCAAACATCTTCCATCAAAAACAAAAGAGTCATTGTTATATGTGACTCCCTCCTGAAGGGAACTGAAGGCCCAGTATGCTGACCTGACCTACTTCTAAGGGAAGTCTGTTGTCTCCCCGGGGTAAGGAAGCTTCCTACACTGATACAGCCTACAGATTATCATCCATTACTGGCCTTCCAGACAGGCAGTGACGACCTGGAAAGAAGAAAACTGAGGGCTGTCTTGGGACAACTGGTTAAGGGAGTGGGAGCACAGGTGGTGTTCTCCTCTATCCCCATAGTCACAAGTACCTACTCAGAAAGACTGAAGAGGACTATCCAGGTTAATTCATGGCTTTGTACTTGGTGTCACCAGCAGAACTTTGGGGGTTTTGACCAGGGGTCAATTTACATGAGGCCAGACCTGCTGGCAGCAGATGGGGTGCATCTTTCTCAAAGGGGGAGAAGGTTTTTATCACAAGAATTGGCTGGGCTCACTGACCGAGCTTTCAACTAGATTTGAAGGGGGGAAAGGGAAAAAATGGGCTCTCTGGAAATAAGTCTGGGATGTTTGTGGGGCAGGGTACCAGCTCCACTGCTGTTTCAGGAAAAGTAGGAGACAATGAGCCATGTGAAGGGGAAGATGCAAGAGCTATCAGTGAGCTTGGACCCACAGTAGAACATGGGAATAATCAAGCAGATGAGAAGGAAGGGGATAATGATACCATCAGGCCTTCATTTCACAAGAGAAAGGATGACACATCAAGGTTGGAGGGAAGGGAGCACTGCTAAGGAACTTCAGCCCATTACCCTGCAGCATGGTGGGGACACAGCAGCACAGCCAAAATCTGACAGAGATGAGCCAGGGGCTCCTGGGATAGTAACAGCCAACAGGGAAACATCAGGGAAACACCTCAAGGGAATTAATGAGTGTTTCTCTGAAAAGGGAACACGACCGACTGCCCAGCTGAAGTGCCTCTATGCGAATGCATGTAGCATGGGCACCAAACAGGAAGAGTTGGAAGCTACTGTGTTGCTGGAAGGCTACGACATAATGTCCATAACTGAAACCTGGTGGGATGAATCTGACAACTGGAGTGTGGCTATAGACAGCTACAAGCTATTCAGAAAGGACAGGAGAGGAAGGAGGGGTGGAGGCATCGCCCTCTATGTTAAGAAATGGATTGATTGTGAGGAAATTTCCCTAAAGAATAGCCACAAGCAAGTCAAAAGCCTGTGGGTAGGAATTGGGGACCAAGGCAACAAGGTCTGTGGCTGGAGTCTACTATAGGCCTCCTGATCAAGGGGAAACTATTGGCAAAACATTCCTACTCCAGCTACAGGAGGTATTGCACTCACAGGCTCTGGTCCTGCTGGGGGACTTCAATAACCCCAACATTTGCTGGAAAAGTAACACAGCCAGCAGTAGGCAGTCAAGGAGGCTCTTGGAGTGCCTTGATGGTAACTTCCTGGGACAAGAAATAGACAGCCCTACCCAAGGGAATGCAATACTGGATCTACTGGTCACCAATGTGGATGAACTGGTCAAGGATCTCAAGACTGTAGGCAGCCTAGGCAGCAGTAACCATGCACTGGTGAAATTTGCACTACTAAGGGTCACAAATCAGTCAAGGAGTGTAGTCAAGACTCTGAATTTCAGAAAGGCAAAATTCCACCTCTTCAAGGAGTTAATTAACAGGACACCCTGGGAAATGATCCTCAGGGAAAAGGGATCAGAGCAAAGCTGGCAGATCTTCAAAGACAATTTCCATAGAACACAAGAGCTCTTGATCCTTAAGTGTAAGAAATCAAGCAGGAAAGGGAAGAGACCAGCATGGCTGTTACGACCTGCTGGTCAAGCTAAAAAGTAAGAGTGAGCTGCACAGACATTGGAAACAGGGATGGGTATCCGGGAAAGAGTACAGAGATGCTGCCCGATTGCGTAGGCATGAGGTCAGGAAAGCCAAGGCACAGTTTGAACTGAACTTGGCAAGGGACCATAAAAATAACAAGAAGGTCTTCTACAGGTACATCAATGAAAAAAGGAAAGTGAAAGAAAACATACCCCCCCTTAAGAACAAGAACAGGGAGCTAGTGACAACAGATGAAGAGAAGGCTGAGGTTCTCAACGACTGTTTTTCCTCGGTCTTCACTGGCAACCTCTCTCCCAACACCTCCCAAGTCAAAAAACCACAAGGCAGGAATCAAGGTG
>JAAGNO010027959.1:5412-16524 GCA_033439905.1 Ceryle rudis
GCCACAGTGGGGCCTGCGGGCACTGAACAAAGCCAGGGAAGCTGGGAGGAGGGAAGCGAGAACTGCGGGAGGGTGGGGATTGCTCAAGACAACCCCGCGTGCGCTGGCGAGGAGCAGGATCAAACAGGTGGTGTGAAGCCTGCACAGCACCGCAGCACTCGCTTATCACAGTTGCTCAGAAGCATAATATTTGATAGCTTTAACTCCTCGTGGCTCAAGGGTAGGCTGATGTGCACGGCGCAGCTTCCCAGGTGTACCTGGGGTTCACAAGGCAGAGAGCTGTCCTTCCCCAGCAGTTACATCTGCTGTCTGAAGAAACTGTCAGGGAAGAGAAACTTGCTGAGGGGCTGATTACATATTTCTCTATCCTGGACACTTCTCCACACGTTCTTTCTTTGTATCAGTCCTTCTAACAGCAGGTGATACCCACAGCCTGTCACTGGCAGGTAAGATTTGTCTGCAAGGACAGAAGAATTGCAATGGACACAAGTCTACAGGGTACAAACGACAAGAGGAGGCATGGGGGTAAATTATGGTGACAGAAAAGCCACAACTTGGGATGAACCAACATGAAACAGGAAAATCAGCTGAATTTCAAGGGAGAGGCAGGAAGCTGAGTTTATCACCCTGCAATTGCCAGCCCCAGACAAGAGACATTTAGACCAGCTACTGAACACTGGCCTGGGTACCAAAAGCCAGAGAACACCCCCACAAACAGCCGCTCAAAAGCCACAAACTACCAGAGGAGAAGAGCAGGACCTTGGACCTGCAGTAGCTGCCAATTTAAGAAGAAATGCAAACATTGATTACAGCCCACGTCTGTTGCCAGAGAGAAAGGGAATGCTCCCCAGACAAAGCATCCCTTCTGGTTGGATGAGGAGGAGGAGGAGGAGGATTAAGTCCGTTCCCAGTGCCAAAACCAGCAATCAACCTCATCACCAAACAAGCAGTCGTGCTCTGTACTCCAGCACTCTCCATTCATCATCCCATTTTCTGCCTGCAGTCAGTCTCTGATGCCTCACGAGATTAATAAACAAACAACTAAATCAATAGAGTCATCTCGATCCCTGCAGGCCACAGGCTGTGAATAACTTCCGCCTGAAAGAAGTATCAGTGGGTAAGAGAGGCTCCCAGGAGAGAAGTCCAGCACCCCAGCTCTCAGCTGTCCAAAACCTAACACACACATACACAGGGGAACAGTTCAGCAGCGCCCTGGGAAAGGGAGGTGTGGAGCAGGTCCTCCCCTCCTACAGCATCCCCATTTCCTCCTCGAGTGCCATCACATCCAGCCTTGACCCTCCCCAAAGTCCAGGAACTGAAGGAATATTTTCACATTCTTCATGACAGGCTGGGAAATAATTTTAGCTTATTGAGGCGACAAGGGGGCCGCTCTGTAAACATCAGTCCTCGTCTAAGATGGCCTCGGGCTCTTCAGTTCCTGTCAGGAGGGAACCTCACCAGAATCTCTCTGAAGCAGAGAAAAGCATGTGTATGAGAATGAAAGTAAATTAGGTCTGAACAAGATTAACAGGGATTTAATTGAACTATGTGAACTGGAACTCCAGTCACGAGCTACTTATTAGCCTGTCTCAAGGGATTGTGCTGCTTGTGCTGGAGGAGCACAAAGATGCATTGTGAGTGTGGGACAGCTCAAGAGGATGGTGATGGCCACAGCTCTTGAGATAAGTGTGGTCAGAGAGGAGCAGATGCTTGAACAGGATCAAAATTGAAGCAAGGAATTCCCAACTCCCAGCCATGTTTCTTCAGAGCTGAGGCTCAGCCTGCTGATGGAAAGGAGCTTTGTAACAAGTATTAGCGGAGGAAACGCAGCTCTGAGCCCAGTTCCTGGGCTCTGGGTGGCAGACCAAGGTGCTGTTCACCAAGGTGCTGCCTGCTGGCTGCTATCTGGAGGCAGACCTTTGAAAACCACCCCTTCAATAACAGTGACTTAATAAGGTCTCTGGCTCCCTTTGGGATGTTAATCACAAAACAGCCTGGAGAAAAGTCCTTGGGGATTAGAAGAGTCACCACACTAGTCCTCCTCTCGGTTTGGTTTTCTTGTAAGGGAACCAAGAGACGCTTGTCAGAGCTTGGCTACCACACCAGTCTTACCGCAGCCGAGAAGAGCCACCAGACAGCTCCACGCTCCAGCCACGTAACCTGGAGCTGCAATCACACACCGAGGGGCTCCCGAAAATCCCTACTACCAGCCGGCTGAATCCCCACCTAATCCGCTGCTTGTATTATTAACGAATGATGCCTTGATCATTGCTACCTTCATGGGGGCTCTCGGAGCCAAAATATCTCCTGAGAGGCAAATTAATTCAGTCATCTCACCATTTCCTCCTTCCTTCCAGGAAGGTGAAGCTGCACTGGGAGATAGTTCGCTACTTCCAAGTCAAACAGACAGAGATGCACACATGCCTGACAGTATTAACTAAGCAATTTCTCACAGATTAAAGGATCTGAAAGGCTTTCCCTTAATGGATCATTTTTATGAATAGGTTACTTATGTCCCTGTGTTCCTATAGCCTGAGAGTTCTGGCAGCTTTCACAATGAATGCATGGAAAGAGGCAGCACAACTTTAACAAGAGATTTCTTTTTAAACAAAGATTCTGATTGTATTTATGACACATTTCAAGAGAAACCAAAATACGTGGGATATCAGTAATCTCTAATCTGCTAACAAGCATTCAAATAGGTAAGAAGCTGTTAGGAACAGACTGGGAAATTTCTCTTAATCCCTCTTCCCCCCAGCAAAACCAAACCCCAATACCCATGAATTGCACCGCACAATGAGTAAACCAGCCTACGAATAGCTAGACACAGATGTTGGTGTAGCAGCCTGCTCTTCCAGGTAACCACCACTCAGGGCTCATTGCTTACTGCTTCTATGCTGTAGAAGCACTTCTTTATTTCAGGTAAGGTGTGTGCTACTCTTCCAATTCCGTTAAAGCCTTAACTCCCCACTCCAGGCAACCTACAGAAAGCCAGAGTTGTTAGATAAACCCACCACCATCCTCATTCATGAGCACGGCAGTGGTGATCTGCAGCACCTATCCAGGGCAGCGGCAATGTTCCTTTTTCCCTTGTAGATCACAGGCAGGAACACTGGTCTGCAATGGAAACTCATCGCACAATATTGTTCTTTGTTATTTGTGTGGGAAATTTTTGTCGTGTTTCTTTGTACCGAGAACTCAAAGCAACTTTAGAGTGTTTGTGCCTCCTATGCTTTGTTCTGTCCTCCCACTATTGCCTTTATGTAGCTCAAGAAAAAGAAAATGCTGAATTTAAAACAGAACTCTAAGCTAGATGTTAAGCAACGAGGTGTCAGCGTTCTGTTAAGAGCAGCAGAGAGCCTGGACATGGAAGCAGTGAGAGGTCAGAATCAAACCAGTAACGGGCCCCATCTGTCTCACCCACCAAAAGCAAGAGAGAGCAGCGAATGTGGCTGTTCTCAACACCAGTGGCTTCTGTGAACGTGTTGTTCAACTCCTGTTAGAGAACACAGCACAACACTGCTCCTGCATTTGGGCTCACGAGGCACTTGTGAATCGAGGATGGGAGCCTACGTATGCAAAAAGGATCACAGACTTGCGGCCCTGCCAGAGAGAACCCTTTCCTTCAAAGCTGCTCTGAACCCTGGGTGCGCCTAAAAGAGCAGGTTCTCCTCCCATTGACTCATTCATGATCAAACAAACCAAGATGTGAGCTGGCATCAGGAAGCTTGAGCTGCCCTACAGAGACTCTGTGGCTACGTCACCCCCTATCTCTTTCCAGTCCTGTCTAGCCATATTTAAATCTAATCCTAGATTGTCCCTGGGCCTGAAGGAACACGATGTCTGTGTCTCTTGCCATACAGTCATGCTACACAGCTGGCCTGCCACCCCTTGCGTCTTCAAATACCGCATCTCCTTGGGCTGAGATCATATTAACTTCAGGAGAGGAGATGCAGCAGGCTGCGGGAGGCGAGGCCGGGAGGGAGTTTGCAAATGCAACAACCCAAGCTGTGCTGACCCAGGGCACATGGTCAGGACTTGGCTGCCTGGCCGCTGGGTGCATGGACAGCATGGCCAGGAAGGGCAGTCTGACACTCAGGCCCTGCCACGCTCCCAAACTCCTGCCTTGGAGCAGCTTTTCTCCAACACACGGTACCTGGTCTTCCCAAGTTTCCAAGAACATCCCATTAGAATGGACATTAAACTCTGCACCTTCCAGAATCAAACCGTTCCCCGATTCTGGTAGTGACTTCAGCCCCCACTGCAGCCTCCATTCCCCAGAAGGTACCTGCTTTCAGGGATGGGAACAGAAAGGGCAAGTGCCTGGGTGGGGAAGAAGAAAGAGGTAGTGACTCTGGGGAAATGAAAGCTTTCATTACAGCAGTCTGGGATTGGATGAGTTATTACCTAAAGAATTAAAGAATATGACAAAGACATTGTTATTATTAAGTCATAAAATGCAGCTATGTATTTCAGACTAGATGACAACAGAGATGAATACAAAGCTGTGTAGTGTGGTGTCCTTGATCCATTTGATCCCTTTGCCTTCAAAAAATACAACACAAACCGGTATCCGAAGCAGCAAACCCATGCTCCACCTTCCTCAGGGAATGCACTGTAAACCCACGCCAGCTTGGAGGAGCCAGGACCACAGGCCTCTACCCATCAGAAATGATAGAATTCTGTCACTTTAATGGTGACTGACACACTACTCATGTCAAATGAAGCCCTGGACGTGTGATATTCCCTTTGCTTGTAAGAAATCTATGGCCGAACCCCACCCCGTTCACTCCTACACATTCTCTCTCCCTTGTCCCTGAAAGGTAAAGCATGGCAATGCCAGAAAACCATTTAAGATATTTGCCTTTGATGTCATCTCCAAGGAAGCATGATTGTAAGTGATTATTTTGTCTTTTGAGCCTCTTCAGTCATGCCTTTATCGTTTCTTTTTGGTCTCCTTCTTGGGTTTCTTGCTTATCTGTGGAGCAGTTGCCTTTGGCTTCTTCACTGTCTCTGAATTCTTAGTCTCAAAACTGTCCGAATCCTACAAGAATCAATTAAGAAACAGTCAGTAAATTATTATTTTTTTTTTTTAATACCATTTGCGACAGCTCACTTCGGAAATCTGAGTAAAAGCCAAATGTAGCAAGTGCTGGGGGTCTCTGTCACAACACATCTACAGCAAACTGAGTCCACATCTAATGAGACTTGAGCAGCACCATCCCTGCTTCTTCCGCATGTGCTTTTTGGTGAGTGTGAGTTTATGCACAGAAACAGCTTGTTAGCAGGGCAGCCGTTAAAAGCTTAAGTATCTAAAGCAGGCTCTGGAGAATTACAACAAAGCCAACTTTAAAGGCAAGAAGAAAATCAACACTAAATGAAAACTATTCAAATTAGGAAAAGGAGAAGGTACCATATGATCACCAGTGTGCACGGAAACATTCAGCAGGTATTTCTGCCAAATGTTCGTCATGCAAGACAAAAAGAGTTCCGCAAAACAGTAGGAAGAGTGTTAAGTTCAGAGCCTCTAAATCAAGCCCAAAATCTAGGGAGGGACTTGCAGGCAAAGCTTCCTTCAGCTGGACTAACAGGGAATGCTCTGATATGCTGCTTGCTTCCTTCAGGGGAGATGACAGATAATATTTCAGCCATGGGAAATAAAGTCTAGTTATCTTGTGAAAACACAAGGGAACAGCGCCAGTCTCATCTGAGAAAGCGCACACATGCAGATTGCCTCCTTTCATTAAACGCATTTGAGTATAAATATTGCTTTAGCATCTTGGTTTCTATCAGTCAGAGTGTGCCAACTGGAAAAGGACACACAGAAAACGGCTGAGCAAGACGTGCTAGTTTCAAGCTTCCAAGGCAGCGCTCCAGAGAACGGAGGGGGAGGCGAGCATCTGACAGTATCCTTTTAATCAAGGAGCTCGGTTCAAACGTCTCTCAAGTTACTGGGCTATTACAGTTCACATCTGTGTGGCTTTCCAAGGAAGGAGGCTTGGCTGGCTTTGCAAAGGCTGTAATGGGTGCACGGGGAGCTGGCAGGCTCTGGAGAAATGGAGCAACAGGCAGTTATTACTCAGGGATGCAGAATGCTGCTGCCGTCAAGTGAACGCTGCTGCCTTCTAATGTTCAAACCAAGGTAGACTTCAGATAGCATGAAGCCTCCGAGACAGAGAAGCTCCTCAACATCCTACTCAGACTCAAGCATCAGTCCCCAGATCTGGAGGGGCAGCCTCTGGTGTTTACGGTCTTGTAAATGAGTCATATGGACAGTAATTCAAGAGGACAGTATACATATGGAGAAAATAAAGAGCAGAGCATGCAAACATCAAAGCATGCTTGCGAACTGAAGCAGTAACAGGTCCTTGAGCTTTATCATTTTAATTGGGGGCCTGGTCTTCATTTTCCCACTTCAGACTCAAGCTCTTGCTCTTTTCAGCTTTCGACAATCAGGCTACTCAGTATTTCTCAAAAACTGATCAGGGGAAGCCACGGACTCTGGCAGGTGCTGGCAGCTGCAGAATAACGGTGCGGGACCTGCAGTGCCGCTGTATCACGGAGCGCAGCTCCTGCGGCAGGCCCAGCAGGAAGGAGCACGCGCCTGTGCCAGGGCAGCAGCACAAATCCAGCACATCGACGCAACTTCCCATGGCACCGGTGGCTAGAGGTGAAGAGGTGGGTGATGAACTGCATCCTTCACACTGTACCTCAGCCTCAGGCAGCCCCTTCCCCAGAGTGGCTGATCATTTCCACGCTTACTCTGCACTAAAGGAGAAAACATGGCAATAAAGCCAGCCTGACCCCCACACTTCCTACGCTGAGCTGGCACTGAAAATACACCATATCCAGAGAGGTGGTGGCTGTCCCATCCCTGGAACCATTCCAGGTGAGGTTGCACAGGGCTCTGAGCAACCTGCTCTAGTTGCAGATGTCCCTGCTCAGTGCAGGGGGGTTGGACGAGATGACCTTGAAAGGTCCCTTCCCACCCAAACCATTACGCAATTCTATCAAAATCTGTATCACACCACCAGACCTGCAGCCTGATCAGCAGCTCTGAAGTATCTGTCCCCGGCACCACAGGCATTACCAGGCACATGGGAGCTCTTTCACCGGCGAAGCCACGCAGATGCAGGTCACCCCGCTGTGGCTCAGCTGAGAGGAATCGGAGCCCTATAGCTCACCTCAGCCTTTCACTTTAACGTTCTCCTGTACTAACAGCATCAGATGACCTTCCACTTGCCGGCACAGGATTGGGTGCCAGTACTGAAAACTGCCTTCCTCACATTAGAATACAGTAGAAATTTCACCTGTATCTCATTTCCAAAAAGCAAACACAAACTAGAGCCCACAGTCCTTTCTTGGAAGGGCAGGTCCTCCAAAGGGGGCTCTCTGCCCGGCAATTAATAGAGCAGAGGAGCAGCAGGATGACAATATGGGGTTGGGACCATATGCAGCATGTGCATTTAGCACCTTGACTGTACTGCAGGTCATATTTTTCAGTGATACTCAGGGAGACCCTGGCTCGGGCATTTGTTCCTGACTTTCTCAGGTGGGAGTAAATCACCAGACAAAGCTGAAGGTGGGAAAGCTGGAAGGAAGGAAAGAGAAGGAGCAATTAAACTCATCAATCCCAGGGACAGACCACTGTGTCTCCATTAGTTACTCAAAGTTCCCTCCCATCCTATTTTCTCTGACTCTGCCCGTCTACATCAGTAGTAAAGAGCTCTGCTTACTGTCTTCTGGGACTTGGACACGGGCAGGATTATGGCTAGCACGCAAATAAGCTGGAAAATGGCTCCAAAGAAGAGTCCATAGCGCAGCACGTTCTCCATAAAGGTGGGCTCAGGGATTTCAGGCGGGGAGAAATCCAGCTCAGCAGCCATGGTGAGTGTGCTCTCCTCTGCTGCCCTTGGGAAGACTGGTAACTACAAGGCGGGGGGGAAAAAAAGAGCAATTATTTACACCATCCCTTCCAGTATTCACTTTCCATTATATAAAAAAAAAATAACAGAATACCCCAGGCAGGTTTTTTGTTGTTTTTTTTTTTTTTTGAAGACACCCTTAATCTACAGACCCAACAAAGAGGGAAATGAAAGTTGCATTTATTTGGATGCTGGTCATTTACCACCTGCCCCCAAAACCAGCCCTCAAATACTAGTATTAGACCATTTGCAGGCAAGGGGAAGAGAAACCAAATATGAACAATATTCATGAAACAATAAGGGAAAAGCTTCATAAGCAAGAATATACTTCTCCCTGCAGTCGATCGTGCATGAAAGGTGTTTATTACTCGTGTTCACTTACACTGTATATGTGGTCACAGCCGTGTTGGTTTAGATGGTGCACAAACACAACCGCTGCTTAAATGAGGTGCACAGGAGGCTGGCTGCTGGAGACAGGGGAAAGAGTTAAGTGTTTAAGTTCAGCACAGCTTCAGTGGCCGGTTACACCAAGGCCTGGGTACCCTGTGACAGTCACACAGGTAGTTTGAGGCAGAGTTCGATATCGATCTCCTGGGTCCCAAGCCAGTTTCTCAGGCACGAGCCCATCCTCTCCTCTATCTTTTGCTAATGGAGTTGTCAATTCATTCTCTGAATGACTAATGGCTTTCTGCAACAAGGGAGAACTCTCCTGCCACAGTCACTGGAGTACGCTCGCACAAGTCCCACAGGAGAAATTCACTTAGTGTGAGATGCCATCGGAACGCAGCGCGACTACGTCTCGCTCGGTTTCCCTGACCTGGGCGATCCCGGTGCTTATTGAAGCAGCACCACCTGCTGCTGCTTGCGGCTCTCTGTCTTCCTTGGGCTTGGGGGTGGGATGGTGCTGCATGCTGAACGGCACTAAGCCGCCTCCTAGAAATTATCTCCCAAGCAGGCTCTCTATTTCTCAGGCAAGGAGGAGATTTCTACAGTCTGCAGAGGAGACCCGGTTCAGAAAGCTGGACAATTTAAGAGTGAAATTTGAGTAACGTTATAGCTGGTAAATTTGAGAATCAATCAACAACTCAATACTGCTGCGTAAGAGGCAACTGTCATTTAGGGGCATATTAAAAAGAGTGGCACGTAACTTACAAGACATAATGATTTTCTTTTAATTCAGATGAAGTATGGGATATTACTTTGAATTTTAAAGACAGGAAAAAATTTCCAACTGCACAGACCACCAGCTACTGGAAAAGAGACAGTGGAATGCCCGTGATTCAGAAGAGCAGATCAGACCAGTGTCCACTTGGAATATATACGTATAACCCTGTCTTTGAATCAGGAAATGAGAACAGGTGACCTCTCATGGTCCTTTCCAGGGCTGTACTTCACAGAGAGACAATTTTTCAAACTTTGATTCGAGTTTAATAAGCAAGGGCTGTATGGGAGCTGGACACGAAGCCAGAACACACGCTTGGGCCACTCTGGCTCAGCAAGTCCCAACACAGACCCAGAGGCCGTGCCGGACACACAGCGGTGCCAACAAATCACGCATCAAGGTGGCTCACTTCTAATGGCTTTTAGCATTTAAAACACCCTCTCCCCTCAGTCTGCTAAGGCAGCAGCTCTAAAGGAAGAAACGGGACCATGGGAAATTTCACTCCTGAGATGCATTTTGTCTTGACTTCATTGGATAGCTTTGGAAAGGATCTCCTTGCCTGCCCCCTTCCTCACACAAGGCAGGAAGGGGTGTTGCTTCATTACTCACCACAACCTTTCTCAGGACAAACTCCTGCTGATAATCCCGATTCATGCACTTGAAACACAACACAAAAATAAGCCAGAAAAGGAAACACAAAATGAAAACAAAAAATCCCTATCCTCATCTGCTGCACAGCTCCCCTCCTTTCCCCTTTAGAATTTCATCTCCTTTGAGAGTATTAGGAATTTCCTAACAAGTCCCAGCACCAAGAGCCCTCACACAAGCTGAGAGCAGCAGCCACTACTATATTAAGCACTTCCCCATGAAATAGGCTCAGAGAAGACCTGACATCGCACTCCAACTAGTCACAGAGGAACACCCTTGCTTGCACAGTAGCCACAGCAGCTGACCCCCACTTGGAGTATTATTTTCCCTGCTGTCAGTGGAGCTGAACTAATACTAGCAATACTCTTTCCTGTCTTAAAAGCGTCCTGTGGTTGACAGGACGCCCAAACCTGCACACACACCGAGGCTAAACCTTACATAGAGCGCAGGCTGACACTGCACGCTGGAGGACTGGGGCTCGGTGAAGGCAAGACCTGCAAAGTGAGTACTCTCAGCGAGTGCTGCCTCCTCACGCTCTGCTTTGCAGCTAATCCAGCAGGTCCCTGGAGGATAACGGAGTCTTCCTCCCGATTCCCGAGAAGCTCACAGTTCCACCACCTCTTCCTTGGCTAACATCCCTTCTTCTCCAGAGGTTATCAACCACCTTTTTCCTCAGACTGCCTCACCCATTAACATGGCTACACTGAGAGTGATCTTAAATTGTATTTAAAGATCATTACTCCTATTTCAGACCCAGGGAGGAAGCCTCTCTCCCCTTCAGCTTACTCCTTTGCTCTCACAGCAGCTTCCACCTCTCCCCACAGGCCTGCCCATCTCACTGGAACTCAACAGCACAAACAGGTCACAGACAGTTGCATTGCACTGTAGGAATTGATTTGGACTATCTGCTTAAAAATATTCAGTCTTGTCCCATCAGGGTTTTACAGCAAGGTAGCTGCCTCCCCCCCCAAGGACTTGGTCCAGCGGCGAAGCCAGAGCTGAAGCACAGAACCAGTCGGGGCCGCTCAGGGCTGTGGGCTCAGCGACACCACTGGAAGCTGATGAGTCTGGATCCCCCGGGCGCAGGATCAGGCCCTACGATAAATAACCGCTCGTTCTCGGGCCCAGGCCGCAAACCAACCTCGGTGGGGCCAGCACAGACTCCAACCTTTCTGCAGCAGCCGCCCCGGAGCCGGCGAGGCCCTCCCTGCACTCAGGCGCTCCCGCCCGCCCCCCGGAGGCCTGGGGCGACGCTAAGACCACCGCTCCGCCCCTCCCAACGGGAACCTTCCCACACCCGCACTCCCCGGTCCGCTCACCGCCCCGCACGGCCAGGCCTCGCCGACCCGGAAGTGATTCCCTCCCGGCAGGAAGTGC
>JAAGNO010027960.1:0-58125 GCA_033439905.1 Ceryle rudis
AGCACAGAGTCTGCAGAAATCAGAAAGACAAATTAGTCAACTCTGATTAAGAGTCAAGGAAGTATAGGCATAGAAGTAAAAATGGCAAGAAGTTGGAAAGAAAGGTGACAGGGGAAAAATCTGTGCCACCAAAGTGATAGTGCTCTGGAGCATCTGATTTTACCTCTTTAAGCAATAACATTTCTAAGTTAAATTTTTAACACATCCTCTTTTCACAAGTTCTGACCAAAGGGAGGAAAAAATGTAAAACATGTATTTTTCTGTCAGTATAAGGAAGGATGTTGAGTACACAGTAGTAGTAAAACAATACCACCAGACATTTAAAGTCAGATTAGCATGTTCTTAAGCCATGGTACAGGGGAATTCTTCGCCCGGCTTTCTGACAGGCCATTTTTGCTTACAGGACTTTGTTGCGCTGTTTCAAAACCAGCTGGAGTCCAGAAAGTGTGGCAGATTTTCTTAACACACTACGACAGGATTTATATAGCTAAAATACAGACAAGGTGTGTGTATTTTATACACCTTATTTATGTGTGTATAAATATACACACATCTATACATATGGTATAAAATTAAAAAACAAACAAACAAATCTTTCTGCGGGCGCTCTCCAGCAAATGTATCACCAATAGCTCAAATCCAGCTGATATTTTAAAGCAAGAAAGGTCAATAATTGTTCAATCTGAAAGTTTCATAGTTGTACTCCAATAAATCATACTATAAAATTTGTTTTAAGCAGAGAAGCAGGCTAGTTCAAGCTGAACCCTAAAAAAGGGACTGCTTCCCTTAGCACCCCAGAACTCTGTCTCCACAATGTAGAGGTAAGAGTGCTCTTGGGCACGACTTACATGAAATGGGGAAATGTGCTGTTTTCAAGCACATTTCGAATCACCAAACGGATAATTTCAAGAACTGTGTCAGGGGCACATGTTTTGTCCAAAAAAACCCACAGGTTTTTCACGGCCCAAAGCTGGTGTACGCTGGCAGACACAAAAATAAAACACAGAGGGCGGCGAGCGGCTCTGTACGAGAGCAGCTGATTTTACATCAGCGAGGAAAGCCAAGCGTAACCCCTGTGAAACCAGAGCCAGGCGCAGCCGCGCTTCCCCACATTGGCTTGCAGCTTTTGGGTAACCCTCCGGAGAGCCGCAGCAGGCTGGCTGCTCCCCGGCAGGCTCGTGAAGCTCGTAGCAGCTCGAGGCGCGGCGCACGCCACTGGGCCATACGCCTGCCTGGACACAAAGCTGGGAATTATTAATTCCCAAACAGACCTGCTGGCCATGCCGAGGGTCATTAAAGTCAATGAAACTCGCATATCGTCAGCTTCCATCTGTACAGGGGGCTCTGCCCTAACGAGGGGCTTGAAGGGGGAGACCAAGCGAAGGCACAGGGATGTGCTCCCTGCTCGGGACTTTTCTGTAAGTTGGGATTAAACAGTCATTTGGGGAAATCAGTTAAAAAAAAAAAAAAAAATTACACTTCGACAGGAATCAAATAAAAACAAAAAAGAGAGAGCGAAGGGAAACATCCCCTTCCTCGAGTAGTCCAAATGTCAGCGCAAGTTATCCATGAAACAAAAATCAATATTCAGCCCACTGCAAACACCTGCTTCATTACAATTTCCAAGAAAAAAATAATTATTTCTGTTGCGCGCAGTAAAAGTAGGCAAGGTCAAATAAACCTTTTGAGCACAAAGCCTTCCCCTCTATAGCGAGCTGCACTAGTTAAAAGAGTGGGGAATGGGTAAATTATTGTACCAAATGGCTGAGAATTAATCTCTGATGACTAGCTGCAATCTAACGAGGCATCTGTGTCCCAGGGAACCCGCAGTATGTCCCTGGCGGTATGTGCAGCGTGTAGAGTCTGCCTGGCATTCTTTGTCCTCTTTTGCAGGCAGCTTTTCGTCTCATTGTTCGGAATATCCTCATGCATCTGTGACGCGTGGAATGCATTCACACTAACAGACTTACTATTGTCTTCTCGCAGAAGCTTTGTCGAGCAAAGACTGCATCACGGTTCCTGATAATTATATTGCTTAATTAATCAAGACAAAAAAAATTTGCAAATCATTGCCCGGTTGCCAAGCAGGGAGATAAAAAATGAAAACAATACAAGCTGAGGCAATATAACAAAAGTAACAGCTATCTGATCAGAAATTCTTATATAATGAAGCTATTAATGCTAAATCGGTTAATGTTAACATTGCTCCAGGTGTCTCTACTTAGAGGCAAACAAAAAGGCTAACATTATGGATATAAAAGGCCAAATGTTGCCATGGATTCTGTAACCTGATAGAGAGGACAGCCTTTTCATTTGATTAGGGAATGCAATTTAAATACCAGGGACCGAAGCCAAACAACAGACATTTCTCTCTGCGAGCCTCTTTCATTCACCCTGGGGTCAGTAGCTGGTGAACAAAAGGTCAGCCACACTTGCCCTGGAAATGTCTGGATTAATTTTATTACATTGTAATGGTTTGTACTTTAAATGTAGGGATAACACTAAATTTCCAGTTAGCTATTATTCTTTCTGCCCGTTGGGTATTTTTGACTAATATGGAAGATGACATAGCTTTTCTCCATTGGTTCATAGAATTTTCAAGCACATTCACAACGCTAAATCCCAGTTTTCCTGACGGAACATTAAAAGCTAAATATCCCCAAGAAGGAAACTGCAGAGCTCAAAATCAAGAGTAGGAAAAAACCAAACCAATATGACTTCCATTTACTAAAAAAAAACCCCGTCAAGTTTGCAGTGTCTACTGGTCTGTCAAATATAGAATAGCTCCATCATTCACAACTCAAAAAATACTGTATACAGCTGGTAAGCAGTCACCTGACATATGTATTTCTCCACAGCTGGGCATTCTCTCAGAGAAATACTGTCTGTCGTATAAGGGAAATGGTATCTAGCACATCAGTTACTTTCAGAAAGTATATTTTGTATACATTCTTGCATTCTGGCACACCAAACATTTATTAAAGTAGCTTTTTTACACAGATGTACATGCACATACACCTGAAATTGTTCTAATAAAAAAAAAAAGCCAACATAATTTCAAAAAACATGTCTAAAACGTGACTGCGTAACAATGAATTTCAACAGAAATTGCTAAAACTGAAATCCTCTCTTTGATGTAAGGATATCCAATGCCTACATAATCCCATTGAGTCAGATTACAGTGACCATCTCAAAAACATGTGAGGTTATGCACTGTAGCATATGCACAACAGTCACCAAGCCGTATGGGGTGAATTAATAGCAAACGAGGAACTTAAATCTTTATCATTTTGCTCTTGGTGCCTCACACTGGAAAGTCACGATGATTTTTAAACACTGCTCGTTGTACAACGACTCCTACAGGTTGAGAATTCTGAAATGTTCCTGTAAGCGCTAAGTGTGAATATAAAATGAATTAGCAGCCATTTAGATCACTTACTAATAACTCTAGATTTAAAATTAAAGCTCATTGCTCAGCATACTTGTAAACTGAGATCGACGATATATATTTCGTATTTGCTGGAAAAAAAACCCCACCCTGAACTGTAAACCACAGAGCTTTACGTAAGCAATAAACACTGTTGGTCCCTTGCACAACACGTACGACAGATCCAATAAAGCAGCCAAAACGTACCTCGGGTTTCTTCATTATCTCTATGAAAAACATGTGATTCTTCATCGGATAAATAACAATTAAAACATCTCCAAAATCTGTTGGTATAATGCCTCTGCGGTAGTTCCTTGTGTGTTCCGACCAGACGATGTGAACCTCATCATTTCCCAAGTGACGAAGCTGCAACGGCAAATTGGCTCTTTATTAATCAGAGTGATAACAACAGTTTATGAGGGGTCATGGCTTACAAATTGAATTACAATGCTCAATAGTAGAAATATTTCATTACAGAAAAAGTTAAAATATTGTTTTTCTCCAGTTGCTCATGAAAAGATCTGCTAAATAATTTGCGTCATTCAGAACTCATTGTTGTCTGATGGCTTAATTAAGTAATTATCCAACTAGCCATTAGCACAATATGTAAATGTACATTACCTACAATAATTTAAGCTGGAAATCTGAATTACTGGAACAAAAAGTTAACTGACAGAACATCATATTCCAGCAAAAAATAAGCTGGAAATATGGAATGCCTTGATTCAGGTTGTCAAAAAAATTTCCACCAGGAATCATTATTACGGAATATATTACATTACAAATATCTCTGTGCTGACTCTGCCCAGAGAGGATTTTTCTCTGAAAATGTAAACAAAATACCTGGGCAATGTGAATTTGAGGAGAAGGGGAAATACTGTGGGAATTACCTTTTTATTTGGAGCAG
Source organism: Ceryle rudis (assembly GCA_033439905.1). Taxonomy (NCBI): domain Eukaryota; kingdom Metazoa; phylum Chordata; class Aves; order Coraciiformes; family Cerylidae; genus Ceryle; species Ceryle rudis. The sequence continues at coordinate 4,335 of JAAGNO010027960.1, forward strand.
AGTTGCATAAAATATGGATAAAATTTAAATGTGACACACAGAAAACTCATCTGAAAGCCTGTGTGTTTGCTTTGTTATTGGAGGAACTGGAGGTGATCTAACAGATGGCAAGAAGTATTTGGCAATCATGTACAAGCTACGCACAATAGTTTCAACTGTAAGCTTTAAAGTTAAAATTTAATCCACATGCAGAATGCCAGCCCAAAGCATAAAGAGAATTTAAGTCCCACTTAAAGCTTAAAAGAGCATATTCCCCCTTCCCCCCCCCCCAGTTTGGTGCTAGCCCTTGGAACAATGTGCACAATAGACCTAACAAAGAAGCCAAAATGTAGCTCTGCCTTCTCCACTGTCTCTGTGCAGGGAAAAAAAAAATAGAAAAAAAAGAGTAATGATTTTCATTGGTAAATAACAACTAAGCAATCTCAACACGCCTTGTATCAGCCTGTATTGTACCACTGGTTTTCCCTCTCCAGAACCATGCAGTGCCTTTAAAAGTAAAGGCTCCTACTCCTGCATGCTGGGTGGCAAACTGTGCCCTAGTTGTAAGAGAACCATGGCAAAAATATACTACATAATGAGAATTAAAAGGTTCAAACTATGGACTCTGCTTAAAATGTAGCGAAGTCAGGTTCATAGAGCGACTTGTACTCAGTTTATTTCTAATGAAACAGAAGATAAAGGGTTGTATTTTATTTACAGCAACGAATAAAGGACATTTTTAGTTCTGTCTGAAGAAAATACGAACCGTTTGTGTCTTATAAAGACATGAAAACAACAGTACTATTACTAGAGCTTCTTACACGTGCAAAAACCAGTACAAATCACTGTTCTTATGGGCATTCTAATTTCTCTGCATTCTCTTAGGGTTTTTTAATTGCTCAATAAAAATACAGCAACATCCAAGAAAATCCTTATGTGGCTAACATCACAGTGCAGACTGGTACTTAAAAACTGAGCAGTCAGTGACAAGTACGACAAAATCCCGATTTCACTTCCCAGGAGTCAATGTGTCCAGGTAACCTTAAAAGGGATTAAAAGCAAGATGTAAAGTTTAGTCTTAAAAACCCCCAAATCCGCCTGGCTACAAGACTTTGTGCACAACAGGTTACACACACAGAGTCTGAGTGTCTGCCAGCACAGACACTGGTAATAAACAAATATTTCTCACACTAAAGAATCCCCAGACACTTTGCACTTATATCGCATGCAAGAGAATCAAATTCAGTAAACACGGAGAAGTTTGATCAACTGAGGCCTGCTTGTGCTTGTCTGAGGCAGGAAGTGACGGCTCTGGCCTCAAAATCTTGCAAACATCATGCGATAATAAACGACTACCTTGGCTACAATCCTCATCACATGCTAGTAACTCGTTTTATAGCCTGAGTTACTACCTGTCATTGTTTGAAGTCATACATCCTCCATCATTGCATTTATAAGGTCTAATGTTATGAATATAAACCTGGTATTAATAAAAAATATTTGTTCTTGAAAACTAATTTCATTGATAAAACCATTATAATAATCTTATCAGTGACAACAAACCAGCTGCCATTCTCCTGGGTTGCTCATTCAAAATATGAGCTGGGGGGTAGACTCAGAACCCCGAAGGCCAGAAGCAAGTTTTGGTTAAAGGTCCAAAGCAACCCAGGCGACGTTTGGAGCCCCAGTCTCATGCTGTGATGTCCCCACAGTTCAGGGGTAGGGAAAAAACCAGCAAAACTACATTTAAAATAAATAAATAAAACAAAAAACCCAACAAGAAACAAACAGAAATCAAAGCAGCCAGGAAATAAGATACAATACCAAACAGCAAAACCGAACAACAGACCTGCTCGAGCACGAGCAGTCAGATTTTTTTTAGGTTTATTGCCGACTTGAACCATCTCTCTACAAATGTTCAGGGCAGGCAGCTCTTGAAATTACAACGGCTTCTCCTCCCCGAGTGAGCCGACGGCGCGCGAGTTTTTAGCCTGCACGTAACATGAACAAAATCTACACGTTCCGAGCCACGCACACTCGGACGCAGACACAGCTCGGTGCCTCGGCTACGGCCAGCGCTCCACGCCGGGAAGCTGGCTCAATGTATAGCATCTGACATGTGTCCCACCGTCGGTCATCGCATCGGGGCTGCATTTCTCGGTGCCCCAAAGCCACGCGGCCACGGTGGGCGCCGGGAGGCTCGTCCAGCACCACCACCGTCGCTCCCCTGCGCTTGAGCAAACAGTTTTGCAGGCTGACCGCTGCCTGCCAGGCAACGCGCCGCGGCCAGGGCGGCCGCTGGTCCCGGCGCACACCTCGTGGCCTGACCTCCTTTCCCAGCTAATTGCATTACACAGCCAGCTGGCTCCAGAGAGGAGTCGTCTGTTTGCCTGGAGAATTCCTGCTTTTGGGCAGGCAGGGCTGCTACTTCTGCTAAGTAACAGGCGGGCCTGACATCCCCATTGTCTGCCTGACAGTGGACCCATCCTAAAATCGAAGTTTTATTTGTAAATTAACCGAGAAACTTCCTGCCAGAGCCGCGCTGCCTGCAGACTGATAATGTGTGCCTTTCATTCCCTTTCACTCTTACTGTATCACTGCCAATTTGTTTTTCTGCTGCTCGCCAGCCCTAGGCTATAAAAGCCTTGTAAGACATAAGTGCAATTATAGTCCTGGAGTCAAATGAATTGGACAAATCCAATACACAGCTCTGTCCCCACTTTGCAAGCCCCTACAGCAGTTAGATTAGCTGCTAAAAATCTAATCTAGCTCTAGCTAACAAATTTCTGCAGCAAAGGACCAAGAGTTCACTATGGGGTTGCAACCAGATTTCTGAATTGAAAAAGTTCTGCTATGACCATGGAGAAGATGGAATAAATCACTTAAAAATTTTGCAGCTCATTTTTAAACCGTTAAGTACAATTTAGGCAGAACAAGACAGGGGACGGTAGGATGCTGTTACTGTGATTGATTTTCATTCCTGCCACAAGACAGCCAGATAAAATAATAAAAAAAAAAAAAGTTTAGAACCAGTGATGCTGAACCCTACAGCAGCAAAAGATATCCACTGCATTCTGATTATTCCACTCGAAAAGATTTCTTTCAGGGCTAAGACTTATTTGGAGAGGATTTTTCTTTCTTTTTTTTTTCCGCCCCAAATGACCAATATAATATGTCAGCATATACTTCAAATAAAGGAATACAAACTGCAAATTACAACTGTACTGAACAAAAATAAGGGGCCAAGTTCATCCTCAGCAGAAGTGCACTAATTTTTGTGAATTTATACCAGAAATTAATTTATCCTCTTGTGTTCGGTAAAAGTAAAGAACCGTAATAACATATTTAAGTAAAATTACTGCATCTGCTTAATTCCCCAGCTCACAGAATTTATGGCCTGCTGCACAACTTCCTTGGCCAGCAGGTGGTAAGACCTTCTGTTCAGCTCCGAAGCCTGCGAGCCAAGCACACTGATTGGTATTGAATTCTTTTTGCCTGTCTGTAGGCAAAATAGGCAGAGGAAAAAAAAAAAACCCACCCAGAAATGACATCAAGACTTCAGAGATAAGGGAGACCTTAGAGCCCAGACAGTACCCGTGCAACCCTATCATATGGAAGCAGAGAGAAGGCAAGGAAAAGAAGTTGTGGCCCCGACTGCCTCCTGACTTGCAATGTGAGGATAACATTTTCTCCTCCCAGTCATCTTGTCCTCTACCACCACACACGTGCAGTTCTACCACGGCGAACATTAACCTGAGCACACTACCACCGGGCAGAGGGACCACGCACATTTTCCCCCTTTCTCAGGGTCTGTTGCAGACGGGCACGCGATTCTTGCCAAGCGCATTCACCGGTGGTGCTCTGCACATAAAAAGGCTGCCAAACAATGTGGGACCTTTGCGGACTGAGGAATTTTGCTGCTGAAGCATCAGTGTACCTGCCATTACATATTTCAGTAGAGGCTGCCCCAGCTAAGGTTCACAAGTGAAATTTCAAGCAGTCGACCCTTTCAGGGTTATCAGAGTTCCTGCAGGATGTTAAATATTGCCCTTAAACCCGGTTTGGATATACACTCGTGCTCAAACCACTGGGTTCAAATGCAAACTAGTTCACCCATCAGCATTTTCAAAGAACTAGAGAACTATCTGCCTTCCAGAAATTCCACAGTGCTTCTGAAAAGCATCAAGCCTCCACACTCAGCTGCAGGTTTGGAAAATTTGCTAAGAAACCTGTGCTGATTTGCACAGAAATACACACTTGCTTACAAAAGAGCTGTGACAAATTAAACAAAACTGTTCTGCGCAGAAGCACAGAACCATGGAAGATTACACGTTAAAAAAGATCTCTGGAAGTAGTCATCTGGTCCAACCCACCACTTAGAGCAGGGCCAGCTCCCAGCGTCCATTAGGTTGCTCGGAGCTTTGTCCCTCTTTACAGGAATACACAGTTTGATCCCTGCAGGGTTCCATTCCTCTAGCAGATTTAAGGTTGTTTGTTTGGTTTTGTTGTTTTGGTTTTTTTGTGGGGTTTTTGGGTTTTTTATAAAGTCTTCGAGCAATTACTTTGCAGTATTTTCCGTGGATAATATGTACTGGAGTTGGCCTTGTTTCCTAGCGCTTCGAGAATTGCAGGCTGGCAACTGCTAAAGGCTTTTGCTTTTTCTTTCTCACAAAGAAGAAATTCTCTTAAAGCAAACACAGGGAAGACAATTAACTAGAATAACCAGACTCTCTCAATGTCTGTGCTAATCCCTAACGTGGATGGGAATTAAGAGAATTGGTAAAATAGACTGTTTGCAATTAAACCCCATTTTTCCCCTTGTGGTAGCTCTGTCGGACTGCATGCTCTCCTCTCCCAGGTGACGTATTACTCAACAGCTAGATGATATTTCACTGCCTTTGCTGTGCTTCCATAACACCCAGGAGCTACGACTTACGGGGGAAGATCAGACTAAACGACCACAATTTGTGTGGGAAGAATACAACTGGGAAAGCCACGGTAGCAGTTCTCAAACATGAATGAGTCTGCTGCAAAATGATCTCTTCTCCATATCCAGATGGACTAGGGTAATAATAAATGGGCTTAAATTGAAGCAAAATAGAAACTACAAGAAATTTTCTCCTGCTACAAAAAGCAGAGCATAGGAACACGTTGCCTAGGGAAACCGTGAAGCATTCATCACTGGAGTTTTTAACTAGCAGCTAGACAAACACTGGCCAGGAACAACAAAAATACAAATAGTCCTACCCTGGTGAAGGGATGCAGACTATACAGCCTCTACGTATGTACCACAGCCCTACTGCTGTATTCCAAAGCACTCACGCTGCATTTTTATCCAAGGCCATGCAAATCCACTAATACAAGATAATGAGTCGCATAAAGAGAAGCACATAATTTTGGTGACTACTTTTTTTTCAGTGACAGGTAAAAAAAAAAGAAAGGATCTACCTTCACTATTAAATGCTGGGTAAGTTTTCAGGACTGTTTATCTGAAATTCCACCTTTTTATTTCAAGGAAAAGCACATGTTGTTTTGAAACTAACCGGACAACAGATACAATTGCCCAGTGACATATTTATAAATAATTTTCAGAGCACAATAGTATTACATGGTAGTCCGGGTGGCTGTCGCAGCATTATTAATGCACAGTAACAACCTATGTGGGACAAGTTGCCAATCCTAATTAAAAAGGCAAAGATTTGGTATGCACCTAAAATCTTCTTTGACTCTAAGCAGCAGTTGGCAAGCACCGCAATCTCAAATCACTCCTCGTTAGGAAAGACAAATGATTAAGTACTGAAACTAACAAAATTTTGGGCTGGGTTCTGGCCATCTTTGCAGCTTGTCAGAATTGTGAATAACTGGATAATGGCTTTAAATATCAGCTGGCTGCTTTTGGTACGATGCTTGTCATTTCACTTCTTTTCTGTTACACACAGGATGATTCATCCCATAAGGTTTTATTATGCTGCATTTGGTTGTTTTGTTCTACCAAACCACAACAGTTTTGGCAGGCAGACAACCGACAAATGAAATTATTGCTAATATTATTACTAATGGTGGCATTTGAAGCTACCATGGAAATGTTAATTGTGTTTCAGAATCCAGAATTGAGATGCCGTTTAATTCAGATCATCTAGCTGCAGAGCACCATGTGGCACAGCAAAGATGGCCTGCTATGACCAGTCGGCACAATCTGTTTTCAGTTTAAACTTAATTTAAGCACTTGAAGACTACAGACAATGTTTTTGAGACACATGGCAAATTATTTACCTTTTTGGTCAGTGAATCATCCGAATCTGACGGCATTCTTGTAGACACATGAAAAATTATTTCCACAGTAGAGGTAGCATAATAGGGTGCCGTCTGTCCTGTGCTGCCGTTGCGCTGCAGGCCGCCCATAAACCCGCCGTGTGTGGAGAGATCGACCTGGGTGATTGATTGAAGGGCATAATAAGAAGAAATTCAGAAAGACTGATGAAGCAGTAGTATGCGTTTGCGTATCAAGACTTGGCGAATATACCACTCCAGAATTCTGTGGCCATCCCAATGAGGAGTCTTCCCCTATGAGTTTGTGATCTTGGTGTTAAGTTCTGTTTCCCGTTCCTATAGGTGATATTTACTAAAAGTAAACATCTCTTAGCTAGGCATAGAATTACTCTGGAAGATTATTCAGAAGAAATGCCTCTCTGAAGAGAGGCTTGTGTCCCAAGAGCTGGTTTGTTTTCCCAGTGGCATCAGTCTACCCTTTAGACCTTATGTCACGTAAGTCCTTAGACACAAAACACAGCTACTTCCCAAACCCATAAATGTTCATGTCATTTAGGTTACCGACACACCACTTCAACAACACAAACTAAACTCAAGCATTTTTGTGCTTTGTAAAGCAGTCCTGTGGTTAGGTAGGTGGTCTCTGACCAGGTGAAGAGGTACAAGGAGCTAAAATTAAGGTAAAACTGTGCTAGAGCTTTTAATGATGCAAAAAGCAGAAATGTCCCACTGCAACACCTTGGGTCTGACAGAAACAGGAAGGATGAATTCAGCCAGAAGCAGGACGTGGATTTACAGCATTCAGCTAACAATGTGGTCTTTTAAGTACTGCTAAACAGTAGTTTGTATTAAGATTTAAGTTTGGTTGTGTTTTTTTTTTTTCTTTTTTATGATTAAAAAAATATGCAGTGATGTAAGCAGTTCGGTTTCCATTTACCTATTTTGGCCAGCTTACATTGATTCCATAGGTCTTTAGATCAAGCATGTTAGCTTGCCTAAATTGATGACTCTTACCTCCCAGCCCAGTCCAGCCACAAAATCTTCATAAGCCTGGCTTCCCCTCGCATTGGAGAGTATCGAACACTTGTCCTCCTGGCCCTCCGCGATGTAAAACACTGCAATCTTGTGAGTTTCACGGCTGTAATCAGACAAAAAAACCCAAAAGTTAAAGAAGGTTTAGTTTGGGATTATTTTTTAGATCACCTGCACTCAAAAGCCATGACCAGGTGACCGTGTTTAACACTGCATGCCCGCTGCTCTTATGCACACACAGACATCGCCCCATTTCAGTTGCAGAAATGTATTTTCACCATTTCTATTCCCCATGACCACACTGCACATACACCACAGGTCAGAGAGCAGAGCCAAGTCTGTTCCTTCCACGCCTCAGCCCAAGCACTGCCGACCAAGTTCAATTCCATCTGTGCCACCTTGTCAAGACAGGCAGAATGCACAGGAGTTAACTGAAGCATCGTTTGACCTAATGAATTTTAATTATAGCGTGATGATAATAGGAGAAAGAGAAAATATGACTGACTTAAAGATCCTGGGTTGAGCTTTGCAAGGCTGACAGTGACAGCTGGCTTCTTTGGAAACAAGCTGAGTGGGTTTGGTAGGAAAATTGTTGGGATGAAGGACAATCTGAACTCTGCAATGCTACAGACATTTTTCAAATAGCTGCATATGATGCCGTGAAAAATAGACAGTAAAAAAAAATTGTGGAACTTCTTCCCTCCCTTCTCAGCTAGATGAAATAGAAACTTGGTTGCTACGTCTTATTATTTGCTACTGATTTTGCATTCTGTTTACATACAGTGCCAGTGAAAGTAGCTTGTCCATTCTGGTTCCAGAACTCTTTAGAAACAACCAACCCATTTTTCATACAAATATTTTAGTGAAGTTTTGGTGATGTACTTATTCTCAGTTTGGAAACATTAACCTCATCAACAGTGTGTTCAGCAAACTTTACCTACCATTGGCGGGAATCCAGATTTTTCAGTTCTCGCAGTAACTTTGAGTTTTTCTTAAGAAGATGAAAGCTTTTTCTATAAAGATATACAAGGAAAAAAAAAAGAAATAAAAACACTCAAAGGAAAATGCAACAGACTACAGACACAGTATTGTCTCACTGAAAGACCTAAGGGAATGAAATTAGCATGATTCAAATGTTTTTTTTTCTTTTTTATTAGTATTATTAACCATCTGCAGATGTCTACTTAAAAAAACCACTGGAGCAGGTATATATACAAGTTCAGAAGTATGTTCTGACTACCATCCAGCTCTATCATTCTCGCCTTTCTTAACTGTGTGTACATTTGGGAGTAGAAGTGAGAAGAGCAAGAGTACTGTAAACGTGTTCTTTATCCTCCCTTCCTACCTTCTGTCCCAGGAGTTCATTCCCAAGTCATTTAGCAACAGCCGACAGAAATAAAAGGACGCTTGAGGTTCAGCAGGATGTGGCTCTTCTTGACGAGCCACCTTCATACTGAAGTCCGAGCTGTATTTAAATATATGCTCTTTTTCCTGGGTGCTCTGCCTCATCAGGGCTTCAGTGATTGCATTCTCCTGGTCATAGCTCATCCCAAAGGGGGGCGGTGATGGCTCATTCAGCTTTCGCTGGGGATGTAAAAGGCATTCTGGACTGGTGTTGCCAATCTTCTCCAGCAACTGATCAAGAGCATCTTCTCCTTCTTCCACCTGAGAAATATCTTTCTGGGAAATGAAGTGGTGCTCATGGTTGTCCGAGATCACAAACGCGTTCGTCATGCTCTGCCGTGGAAGGCAGCCCTCCAAAGGCCCGTACAATATTCTGCCATCCCACGAGTACTTCCCTGAGATATCTCTGACAATTACCCTGACGTCCGAGGGTGCTGCTGCTCCTGTCTCAGTGTCTGTCGACTTCTCTGCGGGGATTTGGAGGTAAGATATAAGAGTACTGTCATTAAACACAAAGAGCTGCAGGTTGGGACTCCGGAAGACTTCTGAGGAGAGCTCGGTGGACTCCACGTAGGAGTTGTCATGGTTCTCGCTGAGGAGACTGTGGAGAATGGCAGGGCCTCCGCTGAGTGGGTAGTGGCTCAGGTGATTCACCAGGTGAGTCATAACCATCCGCGCCGTTAGAGGTATCAATTCTAAATTCCGCCTCCTTTTTTCTACGGGAATCAACAAAAAGATACTAGATCAGTTACAGCAGCAAGAGGCAATGAAAAAGGAGAGCATCTGCAAATTCCCATCAGGTTTCAGAAGCTGGCTTGTGTCATCCTCCTAATCCTTCCTAAACGAGAAACTTTTTACAATCACTTTCCAAGAAATTCTACCTGTCACACCCATTTTTATTTTGTTTTACCACGTGCCCTTTGACATTTAGCCTACTGTGACACCCAGGTCTCCACACAACACGCAGAAAAGCCCTGCACTCCAATCCCACAGTGCCTGCTGTCACTAGTTCAGCAGGCAGCTTCAGGTGTTCCTCCTCCTCACCACCTGTATTCCCACAGCCATCCCCACAGCAATTGCAGCAGGGGAGGAACAGGCCATAAGAACCAGGAGGTGAACCAGAGATGCACACAACCACCAGCGCTTCTCACCCTTTAGCAGCACGGTGGTGAAGTATGGTGTGTGAGGCAAGAAGAAACTTCCTGAATCCCGAGATGTTCCCCTCAGCGCAGGCAAATACATCAGTTAAAAAAACTGATAAACTGATTGTGCTCTGAGTTACGCTGGTATTCCAGAATATTACCCCTTTTGTAGTCAGAAACCACCTAATTTCGAGGTTATATTCATATTCATTTTAAAACCATTTTTCTTTGGTTTATAGTGTTTTCCTCTTTCCTTGGTATTTATACCTTCTACTGCACTTTTAAACAACAGGTATATCCCTTTTCAGCCTTCTGCTACCCTCAAAAAAGCAAAATCCTTCAGCCTCCTCTCAAGAAAAAAAGGTTCTCTATTACTTTTCCTGAATCCCCTAGTAGTAAATATCTGTATTAATCTTTCTCAAAACCAAGCAAACCAAAGAACTTGTGGGGCACTAACACATGGAAGATGACAAACATCTTGTTCTACCTAAAATGACAAACGTACCTGACACACAACTTTATCTTCCTGTTATCCACAGCGTGCCCTGCTCAGTAAGAAATCTGTGTCGACTAGGTTTTCATGTATTTAACCTTTTCGTTAAAACTAAAAGCACATGCACAAAACCAGAGAAAATAAACTGTAGGAGTGAAAAGTTGTACAGTATCAAGCCCTGAAAATACTCTTTTAAAGCACCACTGCCCAACCAACGTCATCTCACACAACTCACTGCATCTATAGCTTTGATTCTGCAGAAAGAGGTTAATGCACGTTAATATATAAGATTATTTTAAATGGACATGATATAGTTGAACAGCCATTGTTTTAAAGGTTATTCTTAACATGTGTTTGAAATAGTAATAAATTATTTCATATATTTGGCTGTATACTTTTAAGCTGAGTTAAAAAGTTAGTATCATAACGTAACTGGATCCAAATAACTGCTTTTCACTTTAGACACAGGTAGATGGTGAAGCAGCAGGACATTTATGGCATGTTTATGCAGCTGCAGAATTCGGTCCAAATTACACACGCTCCTCTCAAATGACTCCGAATAGGTAAGTTATCTAGAAGAATGGAGCCATTTCTGTTGACAAAAAATTGAAGATAAATCAGGAAGCTGCACGCTTCTGAAGGAAATTTGATTTGGGGCTTATCCCACTTCTTGAATTTAATACCATATATCAAATTATAAGTTTGCAAAGGCAAACCCAGCTTCTCTGTCTGTTCTACCTCTGTACCAATTTCTCACTATACAGCACCTTAGCGTCATTTTCTTTCTCCTGGGAACTTTGTAAAGAGACATATCAGCAACAAACTCAAAAGTTCTACTACAGAATCAACTGACATTCATCAAAAAAGGCTGCTGCCTGGTTTTCAAGGACGAGTTGCTACGCACAGCAAGGAGAAGCACATTTTCAAGGAAGGGATGTAATCTGGAAAGCTTTATTTCATTTCCTAGCTGCTGAACGTCGACGTGCTGGTCCTCACCATGCTCTGTGAACCCTCTTACCCTCGGCGACAGTGAGCAGGTTGCCCAGATCCGTGGAGGAGTGGCACTGGGCTGGCTCGGAGCTCTTGATATTCCCCAGTGGCAAAAACGGGTCATAATTGCTGGACGAGAGGTCGGCCAGGCTCAGCACATAGTGGCTTTGCTGCGTGTAGGTGCTGGAGCCGTTCACACAGCAGTGCAGGACCTGCAAGTGGACAGGCACGACACTGCAGAAGTAACGACACTTACGTCACAGTACCCGCTTAAATACGCTCGGTGAGCAGTGACCCACCACAATTTTTAGCTTGCGAAAGCCAGGACACACTACAAAAAGATATCTGTGTCTAAATGCAGTGTTTTTAAAATAATGCTCTTTGTTGGCACTTATTTCGTACTTTAACAGCTCGCTTTGGGACTTACTTTGTATTTTAGCAGCCCATTTGAAATAATTCAAGTATTTCTGCAAAGCTTATATTCCCTGGCTTGCTGTTTTAAGCATTTTTGCTTCCTCCCTTCACCATCCTCCGTCTGTTCTGCATCGCTAATCTTACCATCTTAACATTTTGCACTCTTCACTTCTCATCTGTACAGCTTGCTAAAAGTGCTTCTGAGCCTAACAGGGTGCGTGAAATGCCTCTTTAAACACCTCGACACGATACGTCGCGCTCATTCCTCATACGTACTCTGTAAATATAGTCCAGGAGAGGAGCTTTGGATGCGTGCTGATCTTCAAGAAGGCCAGCAGACACTGGCTCCAGCAGCATTTTCATGGGTAATGCCATACACCAATCCAACAAGCAAAGCAGCAGTGAAACTATAAACTGAACAAAACCGTGTAATGAGGTATTAATGCATATTCTATTAAATTCAGCAAAACTTGGAAGGTATGAGTTTGAAAGTTTAGAACACGACTCTGGTTGAAAGAGACCGTGTCTTGACCCACACGAAGACAGACCGGAGGCTGCTCTGTCCCGCGACATACCTTTTTATCTGCTTCCACCGAGGAGTACTCAGCACTCGGCAAAAGAAATGCAATAGTGGCCACGAGGATCTGCAGTGAAATAAACAAAATTCTAGAGAGGCACTTAACTCCTACTGCTATGAAGATGGAGCATGAACTTCATTTGAACAGTGTATGAAAGAGGTTAAATCCTCTTGGGAGCATCTAACTGCCCTTGTAAGTGTTCACGTGAAACAACAAGTTCTACTGAGCATTCTGGAAATAAATCACTACAAATGAGAGAAGTACGCTAGTCCGAGAACTACAGCAAGTACATCTCCCGACAGTAATGGCAGAAGAAAGAAAAAGTTAACGAAGTCACAGAAGCTTAGGTAAGGAACTAAGGAATTAAGACAACTTGATAATTTCCATACAGACATTTCAAAGAAACTGACGTACTTCAGTAATTTTTCTGGACAGAGAGGATTCGTACTTCTGAAGCTTTTGCCAGTAAGAAACGAGCAGCTGAAGAACATCACAGGCTACCTGAGCTACCAGCTTATTAGAAAACTGGAAGAGAAAAAGTAACAAGAAGCCAAATAAAATATCCAGACACAGTACAACGCATTCAGTTTTTCTACTTTTTCAATTATTTCCATCTATGCAAACAATAAAAACCATTAATGATGCAAAATCACATCACCAGGATTAGGAATCAGCAGGTTTGACATTATCTATGTAACCTTAACTCAGTCTGTTGTGCAAAGGGCCTTTAGGTACATCACCAGAGGCTATTTTTACAAGTATTTTGCACCTTTGTAGAGGAGACCACCTTGCCCCCCTCCCCGAAGAAGTGTGCACATACTCTAAATCATGCTCACTGGAGCTTCTAATGACACACAAATGTTCAGAACTGGGAGATATCTTTGCAAAGATGGTTAATGCCCTATCACTAATACTGTGCCAAATGTCCTCAGCAGTCATGTCCTGTCCAGGCTTTAAGCACTAAAAAGACAAACCAGCAGACTGTGCTCTGCCTAACCAGCAATGATTTGAAAAGTAAAATGCCAGTTTTTACACAATGCTCATTGCTTACAGAGACCATCAGTGGAATACCTTCAGGGTGACTCCTATGACATTGATCGCTTCCTTCACTTGGGGATGGTTGGTGCACTGCGTCAGCTCTTCACATATCCAAACTCCAAGGCCACAAATGGCTATGCATCTTTTTGAAAAAAAACACGTTTTTTTCAGAAGTTTTAGAAGAATATTTAGGGGAAAAAAACAAACCCCCAAAACAAAGACCCAAACAACAACAACAAAAAAAAAAGCCAAAGCCCAACCAACCAACCAAACCACAAGCAACCACTAAATAGAAAGAAATGCACAAAGATGCAATCTCTCTTTTCCCTCTTGCACATCAGGCACAGAACAGACCTAATCTTAACTGGGCAAAAGTGAAGAAATCATCTAACTAAGAGCAAACCACAAGGCAGCAGTAACAACTCAGCTGTACAAGCACCAGAAATAAATAGCAAGACTTTCCCATTTTCTCATTTCTTTTACTCAATATTTTACCTTGCAGCTTCACTTGGCTCCTCTGTAGCATTCTTCAATAAAATATTTATGAGGTAACACTAAAATAGAAAAAATAAATTAGAATAAGCATCTTTTTCATGCATCTGCTTTATTTAAAGTTGTTTAATTTTGACATAGCTACAAGTGAAATAACTTTAATTCTCTGACTATTCTAAGTATCTGAGCTTTGATAATTTTACGGTACGTGTTGAGCAAAGCAATGCTTATCAAATGAGCACACACAGCGTGTGCAGTTGTGGGGTTTGGAGGAGGAAAGGCTTATTTTTCTAAACAAAAAGGTACAGTAAGAATGAAGTGACTGAGAAGTAGAAATATGTCAGCTTACCTAAGGATTGACTAATGAACTGTAACTTTACCTTCACATCTGCAGTCCCTGTGATGATCTCTCCGGCTTCTGAAATGGGCCGCAGCAGTGGGATTTCTTGGTAGATATTTGGAAAGCAAACCAAAGAACCAAGGATGGTCTGAGCTTCTGAACGGGGAGCCTAACAAAAGAAAAGCAAACCAATATATTTGTAAAAAGCTTTACAGAGTTATGACGATGATGTCAGCTATGAGGCTAGTGCATATCATAAATACTAAGTGTGCTGTAGTCACCACACATGTTTAAAGTGCCCTGTGGAATACATCCTGGCAGCTTCTCCTTTCCAAGTGTAGAAGCAGCTGCACTGAAGTGGTGACTAATACACAGTTACCTGCCCACTCTTTTTGCTGCCACCTTGCTCCACTTTTTTTCCCGAGGCAAAGCTTCTCCTCCAGCAGGCACCTGGCCCCACTCCTAATCATAGTCTACAGTGTTATTATCCCTTCTGTCATTACACAACCCAACTGTCAGTGATTCACTGTCAATAAAAAATCCAGAACAACCTAAGGAAGTGCTTTGAGTTTTCAGCACTAATCTAGCACTACTGTTAGGTGATCATGTGACTCAAAGGACAGCACAAGGCACTCAAACTCACTGTGTACACGATAAAAATGTGTAGAGATTCCTACCTCAATAAGACAATCAAAAGCACCATGGCATGAGCTATAAACCCATTAACTACTGCTGTATTATCTTGCACAATGCTGAAAATTCAATGCGTCCTAAGTTTTGCAGGAGAAATGGAAGGTGTTGTTGGTTTGTTTGTTTTTTTTCCCATGGAAAGTTGAGGATTCACTTCTTAGCACGTTAAGTTTTGGATCGATGATTAAGAAATTCTGTATTTCCAAGAGTTCCATATTTTCAGCATTTGCTCACTGGGAAAAGCTGAGGAGATTCTGAAACCCAAGTCCTACCCATAGCGAGCTGGCGAGCTGCAGTATTAGTGAGGAGATGATTTCCTAACACTTTGGCCTTTTGATGAAACACCTCTGCAACACTCGTATGTCACCTTACCCTGCAATTTCACACATCATCTGCCCCAAGAGCCCCGCCTGGCATCACACTGATGAGTCACCACCTGTTTGAGTGAAGCCATCTGGAGCTTGGTGACCAGCGTGGCCCTTGGAGGCCAGGCATTGCCATACTCACCTCCGGCACATCAGTGCTCAGAACCCTGGCCGCCGCTGTGATGAAGTCTCCGATCAGCATCGTAAAGCCAGGTAAGCCCAGGAAGAAAAACCAAGGTGGGCAGTGCTTTATGACAGTATTCAAGATATCCTGAAAGAAAAATTACCTGTTTGAGAAGAAATAAGCAAAACCAAAGAAGCCCAAAAGCAGAAGGGAGCGTTTGAGAAGATTTAACTGCAGTTCGCCAGTTCCACGTTAATCAAGGTGATAGTTCAGAGCCGCACAGCTCTACGTATAACCAATCGGCACGTAACGACCGCTAACTTCCTGCGACAGATGCATTTAGTAGAAAAAGAGCATTTTGTGATTTGGTAATATTTGAAAAACAGACACCCACATCTTTGTGTCCAAGCAAAACTGTTTGCCGGCTCAGTAAGACTTTGGATTCAAAACTTTCAAACCATTCCTCAATCTAAGATGAAGCATTTCAATCAATCAAAGATTGCATCACTTCAAATGAAGTATTTCCTAAAAATGACGTAACTCAAAATCCTGTAGCCATAAACCCAAGCGATGGCTCCAATGAGGGGCACCCCTTTGCCTTGAGGAGCTCAGGGCAGTGGCTGGCAGCAGGTCACTTACTACTGCCAGACTGCTCCAGCACAGATTTCTCAGCTCTTCTGAGCATATATTGAGTAGGAAATTATTTTCCATCTCAGTAAAATTTCAAAGAGAAGTTGCAATGGAAAACCATTTTCAATGTCCATCTTCACTGGTTTTATGACATGTTATAGAAGGCTTAAACTTAAATTTAGTCCCAGAATGTGTCCTTACGCTTGATTTCTACATCAGAACCTAAAGAAATGAGACTCCTTTGTCTCTGTGTGATGACAGAATTTAACAGCACTAGTATATTTCTCAAAGTGCTGCTGAACACCTGGACAGAACCTATTCAGTGTTCCGCTAAGTATTTACAGCGGTAACATCCCATGAAATAACTGTGTGCTGAATATTAAATAAATCATGTTAGTTTTCAGCATAGTAGCAGATAATGCTCTCACTTTCCCGAATAAGCTAAAATGCCACTCAAGTTAATGTTTAAACTAGTTTTAATCACTTCCTTTGATACATTTTAAAGTCAATATCAGTCAATGCAAACATTCAAAAAGAGGGAGCAGATGGATGCAGCGGCTCATAAAGCGGGTGGTAAACTCACACTCAGAGCAGAACAAAAGACCCACCTTTTATAATTAAGGGCCCGATGAACACAGCAGGCTCCTCGCCACACAACGCACCTGCACTGGCGGATGGAGCCAGGTACCGCGAGGTGTTTGGGCTCTGAATAATTGGGCACAAGGCCGTGGAACGGCAGATGGGAGCACGTTCCTGTTGACATACGCCACCATAAAAGAGCCCGTGCTAACCTGGCCTGAAAGGTAACCGAGTGTCGGCAGCACAAAGCCCTGCTGCCAACAGCAGCTTTCACTCCTGCCCTCACGCCCTCAGCCCCATCTGCTAAATGCCACTGTCACGGTCACCCGGCTTCAGTGGCTCTTAACTCTTAGCTACGCTCATCATGTAGACCACTTGGAACAGGAGGATTAAAAAAAAGCAGCTGCCAACACGTTACTTTAACCATTAATACCACCGAGTTCACGGCACAGCAGAACTAATGCAGCTCTAACAAATGCTGCCACAACCCACACATTCCAAACAGCTGCAAGGATGCGGCTGCATGGATCTACTTGCAGTTTAAGGGATGCTCTACTGCTAAAAATAAATTGTTTTCCATAGTAAGAAACCTTTGCAAAATTTATTTGGAAAAGCTAATGAAGCAATCCTCAGTTTCTCTGTTCTGTTACGTAGCTTGGAACTGAGTTAGCAATGTATGAGCACGTAGGAACCCCAAGAAGAATGTGTTCAGCCCGCCTTTCCATTAGTTCCACTGACATTTTGCAGCCCAGGCATTGCAGTAGAAACCTGTGGTAGTTTGAGTGACTTCATTTAAATTAACACAAACCAGAATGTTTCCCGAGTATAACGTGTCCCGACTACAATATTGTTGTTCTGCTTGAGCTTACTCCAGACAGAAGGGACAGGGAGGGAACCACGTCCCAGAAAGGCACTTAAAAGTGAAACCCGGTGTTTTTTCTCCCACTTCCCACCCGTGCACATCCCAGCTAACAATAGAAGTGGGATTTCACACAGCAATTCAGTAGCATTGCGAGCTTATCAGAAGAGTCAGGCTTATGAGAAAGCACCGAGTGAGAACATATGTGCTATCAGTGATACTGCAAAAATCAGGTAATTCAAACAGAGACGAGTTGTTTCCTTCCCTCCAAAGCGCTGCTCTCTAAATGTAAACTCTGTTCAGCAGCTTACAGCCTGGTAAATGAATCACTTTAATTGAATGCTATGTACACAGTAACTGGAAAAACACAAGCAATAAGAAAAACATATGGCAATGGCAATAGAAATTGGTTTACTCGTTCTGTACAGTGTTGTTTCTTCCTTCATAATTGACCTTTAGAACGATAAACGTGTAAAATAATTTTGGTTTATTATGGCTCCAAACCTTTCAGCAATTACACAAAATGAAAATTTAAAAGGAAGTATTCATTCTGGAAGCATTTCCATTGTTTACATAATTGGACGGCTATAATTTAGCGTTCATGTTGTTAAAGAAAAGTGAAAAAAAAAAAGCACCATTATGGACTATTCCAATTCAAAACGATGCTCTGTAGGGTTAAAAACAGGGAGGAGGGGAGAGAAGGGGGCAATCACACGCATCAAATGCATTAACCCTATAAGTGGCATAGTATTTCAGTATAGGTTAACCTGGTAATCCAAATAACAAGGTCATAAACATCCTCTGAGTAAGTAAAAAAAAATATAAATAATTATGCAAGTTCACTGAAAGGTCAATTACCAAAAATATTCTTCACCTAATTTTTGTGGAAGCTTTTGCCAGTTACAGGTGTAACCAAATAGCCTGCCATCTGCTTTCAGCACGTTCCCGACTGTCCCTCAACAGGAACAACATGGATTTTTCACTTAAAGTTCACTCTGTTCCTCACCAAGAGACACCTCATTAGGGGCTGAAATATACAGCACAGGAAAGGTTAGTAATTTACACAAGACTGCAGCAGTAAGGCCTCATTTCTTATTTTAAAGGAAGAAACGCTTCCATTTCCCTATTCCAAGTTCTCCTAGCAATCATTACCTTTTAGGTGAGAGCTAACTTGTCAAAAGTTAAGTTCCAATAAAAGAATTCTGAAGGATTTCAACACCCTCATAAAGCACAGATCAGCTCGTCAGAAAAATCAACTCCAACCTGTCATTTAAATCTAACCTCCAAAAAAAGTTCTATTTGCCGAAGTATCTCATGACCAGAAGGCAGTAAGGAGAGAGATTTAAAACCAGAATAACACTGCACTTGTGAAACACGGATAAGGTTATTCACGAGTGCTAGAGGTGACAGAGTAGTACAAGTCACCTGCTGGTAATTACTCCTTCCTCTCTAAACTGCATTAGAAAGCTCTTGCTTTTACAGTTTTATTAAAACAAAACACAAAAACCAAGCCAAAACAAACAAGCAAAACACCAAAATCAGACAACCCTCCCTGAAGCCCTTGTGCTGCCAGAGAGGTGCTTGGACGGCCTACTAACAGAGATCACACAAACTCAGGAAGCAAAGAGAATTTTTAAGGTTTCTCCCATTTTAGAATACTTTTGATATTTTCACAGCCCAGGAGACCATCCAGATTAAAGAAGCACTTCAAGTTGGAAGAAATATCTTAAGTTCATGCAGAACAAGAGGGAAATATCTGAATACCCATTTGCTCCAGGTACAGAGGTTCAGGTACCAAGAACACATTACATCTCTCTTTCTTCCAGCCAACCCTGGCAGCTATTCTTCTCCAACCCTTCCCACTTACCCTGCTACAAGTGAGCAAAGGTTATGTGGGATTTCCTCTGAGATCTTGGCATTTATTGTCTCTACTGGAAGCATGCTGTCTGTTAGTACTTTTTCAAAGTACTCATAAAACACTTCATGGTGGCACACAGGCAGATTTTCTACACAAAGTGAGATACGGGGGAGATGAAAAGCGGGAGGATATTGTGGTAGCCATTGGAAGAAAGTCACAAGAAACAAAAATGGGAATCTAAGCCTTAATAGGACTAGATTATGATTATTTTCTTTTAAATGGCAATCTGGAAAGGAATCTAAAATGCACTGTGGTTTCTGAAATGCTGTAACGCTGTCCTCATGTGCAACATTCTACGGCAGAAATCCACGCAAGAAGTACTTGAACTTATTCCACAGTGTACAATACCAAAGCTGCTCACTCATTATTCCTCTATAGATCAGTCCTCGATCCCACAGATACTCTGTCAAGCCAGCATAATTCTACATTTATTAAACATATTTGATAAGTCTCGCTGATAAGTTTCATTAAAAATGCTCTGGTTTTTGCCTAAATCAAAAGACATGTATAGTTGCAGTCACCGGAACAAGTCAACCACCAGTCTCAACTATGCTTACCTGAGCTGCAATAGGCTATCCCATGGCATCTCCTAAAACTCACACCCCAAAACCAATTTTTCCATAATCTAGATGAGAAATGGGAGCAAGTGTATGTGAACCATCTCCACCAACCCACAACATGGCAGTGAAAATGCAAATTCACTTTCCTTTACACTGGAGGTCTGGGAAGCGAGATGCTGGGCCTCTGTGAACTTCTTTCAAAATAATGGTACAGGAGGAAAATCCTCACCCCGCAGCCACTCCCTTGCCCCCTGACCTTGGGTCCCTTTGCAAGCTGGGAGGAATTACAAGGCCTGACAGCAACTTACTACTCCATGCTGCTGTTTATGGAATGGCTGTTCCCACCTGAAAAGGTGATGCAACTGTTGCAGAGGATTGTTTGTTTCTTCAAGCAGAAATGTTTGTTGTTGGACACTTCCAGCTCATTACCTCGCTGGCTCCTTTCTCATCTGCTCAGCTAATTGCTATACCTTGAACTCAGAGTTCCATGGGAGCCTTCTGTAAAATACACCCTTACGTTGCTCTTTTATAGACCCATGAGACAAGTCTGCAAACTAAGGCTCCACTTGTTGGGAATAACACTGCATTAATTTATAACCAAATTCAAAAATGCGTTATTTGGTTTTCTATCAACACCAACATTTACACAACACAGCAGAAAAGTTGTATACTCATTTCCTTAAGGAAAGGGAAATACACTTCAAAAAGAAATACTTCTGATGCTAACCAAAATATTAATAATCACATTCAGGTTAAAGATGTTTCAGATCGTGATTTGAAGTTGCATTAGTCATATATACGGAAGGAAAATTTGATGAGAGCCCCCCTCACCTTCCTCCTGTTCATGTTCCTTAAAGGTGAGAAATTTAAGTTTGTGCTTAATAAAGAGAAACAATCTGTGTTAAAAAAAATCTGCACCCAAGTTTATTTTGGTGTGAAATAACTCAAATCCCAGAAACCATGCTTTGGCAGAGGGAGATTCTGCACTGCTATGAAGAACACGGATCCATGTTCCTGTGAACACTTTGATGCAAATTGTACTGGAAATACAGAAACAGATATAAGGATCAAGCTTCCCATCAATAGGTTACATGACCATCCAGCTCCAAAGCACCAGGAGTTACCACCTCAACCAGTTTTATAGCTAAGGAAAGCAAACCTGGAAGGGCAGGCACACAAGAGAGAACTTGTGGTCAAGTGTGCCCCCAAGAGGCAAAAAACCCAAAACCGAGTGAGGAAGAACAAAAGAGCAGCATCACTACGAGAGCCTGGAAACATGATGGGCAATGTGGGGTCTGCTTTCACTATGCAGTCTTCACTTTGTCATCTTTAACTTCTGGATGGTAACTCTGCACAAGGACTGCAATCCAGTGTGCACAGCAGCAGAAGCTTAAAACCTGTGGAGCCGTTATTAACACTAAATTGTGATAAACGGGGTAAAAACCAGCTCAGTAACAACCAACTCCACATTTTAAAAATCCCCCCATTTCTGTGTAGCAATTGTTTCTCCAGGAGGCAGTCAGTGTTCAAAAAACAGAGCACCCTTTAGCTTAGGAAAAAGGCATTGCTGATAGCTGACCACCTCTGAAAATCTGGTCATTAGATGAAAACAACTGAAGTCTTAAAATTACTGTCATTTTCCATCCCCATGGCCTTGTGTTGTGGCTGCTATATTGATCTAAGGGTCCTTTTTTTTTTTTTTTCCCAAATATAAAAATGAGTATTTAAAAAAAAATAAAAATCTCATCTACATCAGGCTTTAAAGTTTCTTGAGTTGTGTGGTTTATGTGAGAGGATTTAATGCTGTGTGGTTTTTCGAATTCAGGACGTGATCACAGGCAGGTGTTCTCAGTCTTTATTTTGTAGGGGCGTGAAGTTACTCTGTACACCGAGCAATGTTAACCTGTCTGAAATTTGGGTGCCGTTAGTGACATGAGAGAGGAGTGAGCTCTTCATTACTCTCAGGTACTGAGAGTGACAAAAAGGGGAGCTCCCACTACACTTATTTTTTCCCCATTTGTGCTTTACAAATTGTGGACGCTTTTGTTTTTTCCTAAGTTGCAGCAGCAGCCAGGACTCAGGGTTTTTTCCAGAAGAAAATTCTTACTATTCTTTTTTTTCCTTCATTATCTATTTAAAAGGAAGATTTTCCCAACATTCTAACTTTTTAGGAAGGGGACTGAGATTCGGGGGGCAAGAGTCTGGTACCACATCATTATTCCTCTCTCTCACCTCAGAAATAACCAAACCTGTGCACGTCTCTTCCCGCTGGGTTACTAAAGCACCAGAGATCACTCCGAGAAACGGCAGAAGTGGCCACTCCAGGATTCACACAGGAGTCCATGTGCCCTCTGCTGGCACCCACAGCATAGCTCTAGCCATTGCTCTCCTGAGACTATTTCAAGGAAGAAAACTCACTCCTATAGCTATAAAACATAGGAAAGTCTTTAGCTATTTCCTATTTTGTCTGAGGAGCATTTCTTACAGTTTTTATAAGTATGTAGCTGTTTCCGTGGCCCAATAATCATCTTACATCTCAACAGATTAAGTCTTTTCCTCATATCCCACTTCATACTTCATTAACTAGGCCAACCCAGCACACAGGGACCTAAAAACAATCTTTATCCACAGAAACCTAATGCTTCAGGAGCACTTCTTGGCTACGGTGATGACATTATGTTTCAATCTTCCCTTCAGTCCCCTTTGCACCAGTTAAAAGGAGCTGCTACAACAGTTTTAAACATCCCCTGAAGGACTAATCTTGAAGGGGAAAGTCAACCTTAATCCCAATTTGTGACGATGTCTTTGCAATTGATGGCACAGGGCATTCAGAGGGGCATGCTGAGAGCAGAGTAAACCCACAGAAAGCTCTTCATGGCCCTTCTTTTGTACCTTGCAACAGAAGGTGAAAACGTGTATGGTGAGCTGCAAGTAACTTCTATCTCCCTGACGCTGTAAATAAGGTGAACTAAAGACCAACTTCAGTGGCTGCTCTGGAAGCACTGACTTCACAGTGTCACAGTTTGTGCAGGAACGTGGTAGGGCCGCAGGACACACAAGGCTCCCGCTTTAGGCTGAACCAAGCCGCTCAAGACTTCCTATCAGCTCAGTTTTGAACATTTTTAACATGAGTAGTTTGACCCAGCTTAGTAACTGGGCAATGCAGGTGGACAGAAAATCATCACTGAGATTACACCTCAGAAACATCAGGAAACAGAGAGAAACATTGAGAAGTGTCTGTGATACAGCTGTGACGATAAGGCACAAGTTAAAGAAATAAGTCATGGCAAAGAGAAAGTCAGGACTATGTAATTTAAAGAGAGGTCCAGACTAGGCTACACAGGATAACGTCACACAACCATCGTGGCAAAGCATTGCTTCCTTTCTGCGTCAGATCTTCCAATAGGAAAATACAGACATTTCCATCAGCACACAGTAATAAATGTAATCTTTTAATCAAGCAAAGCTTGTACCTGGTCTTCACTTGTTAAGCCAAGGTGCATCACAAAATAAAAATGAACCAAGAAATCGGTATTTGGCAGAACATCTTGACGCCTAGTCATCATAGCGCAGATCAGCCTGTATGCCTGAAGCTTGCCCTCCTTGTATTCATTTGGCAGAGTGGTTGCCTGAAAAGAGCAAAAATCTTGTATTATTACTTTTTTTTCCTAGTAGTCGGCTAATGCAAAATGGTATCTTCAGCAGATTTGCCATACAGCAGATTTATTTCATGTATTTATTAAAATAGATTTGAGTCCAAATAGCCTTTGGAGGGTATTTGTCACTTAGCCAGCAGTGATTGTAAAAATTAAAAATAACATCACTAAACACACACACAAATTCAGTATCAATAACAGAAGAAAATACTAATGTGTATAGTGCACATAACAACAACTCACCCTGAACAACCACGACGCAAATATTCTGAGAGGAGGAATCAGGACAGGAGGAGAGGGAGTAGACTGGTTGTCCACACTTATAGCAAGATTGTCCCGTATCTAATGTTTTTAAAAGAAGAAGGTTAATAAACCTGATAGCTTACTTTATTAATGCTCTTGATTTCATGTTATTATGTCTTCATTTTATTTATTTTAAGGCACTACACCTTGTGCTATACAGAGCTTCTAAAGGCAGCACGCCCAGGAACACTTGTTCTGTAGTTCTTCCCTGAGGCCTAAGCAGATGTTATTATTTTAGGTTATACCGTGAGCTGTTACACCCAATACCAAGGTCTGCAGTACTATAGTCTATATCTTTATTTTCTTTGGTACTACTCATCCCCATTTAAATTAAATAATCTAAATTCTCTTGTCATGGCACAGGAAACCTTCTCTACTGGGGATACCTACTGGAAATCAAACAAGATGAGCTTTCTTAACAACAGAATCGTCCAAATCTCATGCTTATGTTCTGGATGCTAATACTAAATCAAATTAAATAATACTTTTTGTAACAAAGGACAAATCATTGCAATGAGATGCAAGCGTCATATACGATACCTTTGCAAGTTTATACCACAACTCATAAAGATATCCAAAAACTTTTGCATGGATTTTAGGTGACTGTATATTGTTCACATCTCCAAGAATTCCCAGGATTCTCCTCCACAACACAGCAGCAGAATCAGGATGCCAACCAATGAGGCTTCCACCAGCAATTATACTGCAGTCATCAGCAAGGAACTCACTGCTGTCTGTGAATTTAAAGAAGTTCCATGGCCGTGAATCAGAAATGCAGTGTAACGATCAATTTGGTCAGTAGCATAGGAATGTTACTCTTTCTAACACTCAAGTCTGGGTTGTTTTTTTAGCAGGGAGACAAATGCAGTTAAATGGAACTTTCACACACTCAGATTTATGCAACCACTAACTGACTTTTACAAGTAATATTTCTATTTCTCTAAGTCCTTTCTTTAAGATCATACAGTAGAAAATGACCTGGAAATGGAACTGGACAAAGCTGCAGTGCGCACTGCTAGCGATGAGGACTCTGTTTAGGCATTATCATTCATCCACATTACGGATGGAACTGGGGGATACGTGCCAAACGAAACATACTTTTTATAAGCAGACTGAACTGTATAAACTCCTTTGTCAGACAAAAATCTAAACCAGTAAACACATTTTCTAGACTGAAGTACCTGTTAAATTTGCAGTATCTGAAGGACTAAGCTGAAGCCAGCGTGGTGCATCGGGATCCACACAAACATCTGCTGAGGCATTAACGTCCTGGTCCTCTTCAGAAGCTTGCCAGGGGATAAGCGCGATCTCTACTTCGGTGTTATAGCCAATGGATGTGTCACTGCTGACACTTGCACCTAAAGCAAGAAGGGGATCAATAAAGACCGGAATCCCCGCTTTTACAGACTACATTAGCAAAGCATGATGAGAAAAGCATCTAAAATATCTGTCCCAAGAAAAAATTATTACACTGATTTCAATTGCTACACTTAAGAAAAAGACTGTATTTCTTGGAACTCACTTTTTTCTCTCCCTCTGTCATTTCCATGTGATTGCTGCAAATCTGCTTTCAAATCTAATTCTGCTGTGCTACTGCTTCGTCTTACTAGGACCTGCAGAGAAAAACCAAACTCATCTCAGCTTATTACCTTTTTGGGAAACACATCGTATTTCAGCGTATTTGAGATACACACGCCGTCATCAGAAATTAACGACAGCTCAGACATTTTCATGAACATTTAGACAACCCAAATATCTTTCAGTGCCTTAAGGAAACAATCATGCTTTTCATTTCAGTCTTTATCCTTCCTTTCTTAAACTCACACCAACACGCAAGACTTTTTACTTATGTTCTTCCACGAATCTGAACTCATTCAATACTTTCTGAAGTATCAAAAAATCTTTCAGGAAGAAAGGAACAGTTGCCTCACGTCGGGACATCACTCTGTTGCAAAACAACCCATGCAAAGACACCCGAATGCTTGTGAATATTTTATAACACATCCCACTAAACCAGAATGGGGAGACAGGTTAATTTTTAATTCTCCCACCTACTGAGCTTACTTCTGTCCCCTCCCCTGCATCACACAAAGCAGACCAGGTTTTTCTGTCTTTTTGATACACTTTGTTATTCCTCAAGCAATTAATGAAAGCACTCTGCAGAAACTGTCTGGTGTCTCCTCTCTAGAGCTGAGTGATAATGGTTCTTTAAGTCTACAGATGTACAGGAGAGCCAAGGTCCAAAGATGAGATTCAGCCTCAAGTCCTCCATGTTGTATTGTATTTAGTTCCACAAAGATGATCACCCTCAGACATTTGTTATTTTTACTGTTTAGTCAAAAGGTTACATTAAAAATTTATGAAGCTTTCCTATCCTAATGTTAACGTACACAAACATCCACAATACAAAGCTGGCAATATAAACTGTGCTAAAGGAAAGTTTTCCCCAGCACTTTAAACCATCAAACATTTATTCCAATGTTCTGTAGCTCTATAATAGCCATGCATTATTTATCTTCTAAAAGTTATTAACTTCTTCTTTATATTTAATATAAAACCCCACAAAAGTCTTGTGCAAGAGTAGACTATGGCCAGTTACATAAATTGACACAAGCAACTGACGTGATGAGGAGACATGGAATGACCACACCAAACAGCATAAGGACCAGCCACAGGTTAACTCTAGATTCCGTACTACAAATGTGATTATGGACTTTTCACACTTTTTAATTGCTAGAATTTATAAATATTAAAAGGTATCTGATTAGAAATAAAACACTGTTAGAATCTTATCAATGAACGCTTTGTTTTGCCTTACTTGCTGCTCAGCTTCGTGTTCCTTCTTTGTATATCCCTTATTTTCCTGAACTGATTTGGCATCTGAAGTTATATTATGAGAACTTCCAGCCTTTTTACCTAGAAATTTTAGAAAGCATACAAGAAACACAGACGTTTGTGGGACCAAAGTACATATCAAATCATATGAAAATTTCAGTTACATCTACACATACGCTTCTTCTATTTATAGCTAAGTGAGGTAATGCAACATTAATATGGAATACAAGATGTTTTGAAAAATCCTGCAGAAGCATAGCGCACACAATCACAACAGAAGTAGAACTGTCAGCCTGAATATACAAAATTTAAGTGCAATCCATATAATAATACGTACAAAATGCACGGATGCAAGGTTTCATTTTTAACCATCCTGCTTTATAAAAGGTCACGTCCTGCATTTGTGGTCTGTAACTTAAGAACAGTTTCAACAAGACATCAAAAATACAGTTACTGAGAAAACAAGAAGCATTTTGGAACAGAGCTGGAAAGCAAAGTAGATGAGAACAGCATTTATGAGGCTGAACAAGACTCAGTACTTTTTCTTTGGAAGTACAGTATTGCTGTATTTTATCAAAAGTACCTTGAAAAAAATCAGATGGAAACTGATCTGTAATATCCGAAGTGCTGCTACTTCGAGTTAGCTGCTGTTCTTGGTCTGCAAATAGGCCCGTAGCTTCTGTTCCTGTTAAATTTTCCAGCTGTTGAGATTCTTCAACTTCTGGTGATTTAATTAAAACACAAAATATTTGCAGGTCCTCAGAATTATTTACAGGTGCGAACTCATTTACCTAAGAAAATTATATGAAAAAGCGGCCCACTAAAGTATTTAAAATTCCTGAGTCACAAAGCTCCTAGTTACAGAAGTTATAAGTTTTGTAAAATATCCTTAGAAAACACGTGAAGTTTAGAGAGAGATGTGAGCAGTAAAAAGTCTAGAAAAAGTACAAGAAAGTTTGGGAGGATGTGACGAGAACAAAGCCATGTTTTTCAGTGCTAGAGACCCAAACTAGACCCTGTTTGTTCTGGAAACACAATAGAGGAAAGGCAGAAAAACTACTATAAATGCAGAGTGCGGAAAAGACAGCTCCACTTGCTGACTGCCTCCAAAAAAATAAAAAGGAGAATAAAAAAGGCAACAATTCAAACAGTAAAAAGAAAAAAAAAAAAGAAAAAAAAATATGACTCGGGTGTAGTTTGTGAGGACAAACAGAATCATGACGCTTTTTTGCTCTAACTGCAAAGCGGAGGAGAGAGTGGCATGAAAATTCAAGTGAGAAAGTGAACTGACACACTGGGGAAGGAACAACAGGAACTCTTGAGATGAGCTAGCAACACAATGCTTCTAGAAATGCATTTCCCTTAGCGTTGCAAGGGGCAAAAAAACCCAGTACCACTCAGGATCCAGGACGTTCCCACTCAGTAGCAGAGCTTTCAGTTCTGCTGTGACACTGGTTAATGCCACCTGCCATCCCTGAGGTCACTGCTCTTTTCCCAGAAAGCAGTCGAGGAGGTGGCCCACACACCCCATCCAAGCTGACCCCACAGCAGAACATTCAAGGTGTTCCATCAGCACAGCCAGTGCTATTTTCCTTTTTTAAACAATTATGAAAAATGCTGCTGTGGGAACTCTTGTAAGAGCCCGTGAATTTCTTTTTTTCGATGAAGAACATGGGTGGAATTAAGTCTTCCAGTAACTGAAAGTGTAAACATGAACAAAAGGATCTCTTTATGAAGAAATTAAAATAAATTTTACTTTGGTGACTAGGGAATATAACTCATTTTAATTCAGGGTTATCTTTAATATTAAAATGAATAAAAACTGCATTGCTCGCAGTACTAGAAACAGTTTGTGAGAAATCAAATACTACCTTAGAACTAAGAAACACAGACAAATCTCTTAGATTTCCTTCTGGAATCAACATTTACAAGAAGAATTCTTTAGTAGAAAAACACCACATTTGTAAGCACCGATTTGTAACTGACTGTGTAACTGAAAGAGATTTTTCTTTTATATCAAGTAGTTGGAGCAGCTGCATCTTTTGCTTGCACTAGCTGACACATTCAAGTATTCCACTAGTTTTTATGGTAGTTCCTTAAAAAGATATTGCTGCTCTTTTCCCTGAAAAGGTGACTTCTTTTGACAAAGAACCTAGTGGCAGAGTAATGAAAAATTGTTAGAAGTAGCCACTTTGGGCCACCCTTTGTAACTCTGAAAAAGGATTAACCTGCTTACCTCTTAATGGCTACCAGTATTACTTAACACCATGTTTTTGAACAGATTTGAGGCACAGGAAACAGAGAACAGTGCAAACCAGCTCATTCCACACTACTAAAGAACAACCAACTGGACAGAAAGGGATTAGACAGACAGCAGTTTAAAAATATACAGAACATTTATATAAAAGATGACTTTAAAGTACAGTACCTGACAGTCTGTGAGAGGAAGAAGTGTAAGAGATACCAGGTAAGAGAGAGCTCACAGTGTGAAGCAGAAGAGGTACACTTTTAGTAGCTGGCAAAGCCTCATAAAGATGAGCACAGTTGCTGATAGACTGGCTTCGCTTAGCTTCCAGGAAAAAATAAAGTAATATTTATGTCAGAAAAAATAAGGAAATATCTGGGGTTCTCAATGTCATGATACAAAGAAACACAATGCTTTTTCAAAAGTTTTACAACATTGTCATAAACTTCAAGTCTTCTTCAGAGAAAAGCAGCAATTTATCATCCACTGTATTACTAAAAGTTACGCTGAAGTACAGAAGTCCCTAACAAATGTATCAGGAAAAAAACCAGAAGCTGAGTTTTGTGTGTTTCTAGTCTTAACTTAGAAAAGGGATATACAGTTTATACATTTGAAATGACTATTTGTTATAACTCTATGAGCAAGTATGAAATTTTTGTGCACTGCTAATTTGGGAGCTACTGCTCAGCACAAACCCCCTGAAAACCAGAGTAATTCTCTTTTTGTGCAACCATGAGATACCAAATGCAAATAAAGCCTTTTCACAAATGCAGATAAAACCTTTTCACACATCCTCCTACCCGACAAACTACTTGCTCCCTACCAAATCAGGTTTTCCTTTAATTTGAGAGCACACGACCAAGTAAAGTCCTTGCTAATCAATACTTCCAGCTTCTCTCTGCCACTCTGGTGAGAAGTCTAGGGGAGAAATGTTGTAGCAGAAGGAAGAAAGAATTCTTTGCTAGAGCACAAATAGGAACTCACTCAAATTAAAAATAAAACAGGCACAAAGAATGGATTGACTCCATTGCCAAAATGTTTTGTGATCTAAGATGAAGACTGTGGCTTAGTTATGAAGCCTGAAGCCACAAAAGTGTACTAAATCACCTTCAGATTCTCCTGAATGAGAAAGGAAGCTGTGCAGCAAAATATCTCCTATTCAAGAGCAGGAGATTTTTCTCTGAAGAGGTTTTTAATCCATAGCCCATGGAATCGGAACACAGAAACACAGCAACATGAAATAAAGAGAGATCAAATTCAGGCTGCTGAAATGCTTGAAAAAATCAGGTATCTGTTCAATACCTGGGGTCTCAGTCATTCCCTGTCATTCCTCACCCCCATTCTCCCTTCTCTTGGCTTCCTCTTTCCAGAAATAAGCATGAGAGAAAAGGTAAAGGAGACACTATACAGACCTCATCATGCTAATAACCAGGACGTAAATAAGAAAGGATGAAGTTGTTTATGACGTATCTGCTTTACCTTGTAAGGCTCACAGTAAATCTCTAGCTGTGTGAAAGTTCAGAAGCAATAGGTACTATCTGACTGATGGCAATAAACGCTTTCTTACGAACTGATAAAAATAGGAACGTACTTTACATCTTTACAAAAAACATAATGTGCATATGACAAGCCTGCAATTAAATATTTATAAGCATATATTTAGAATTTTCCAAAATACTTTGATTCACACTGGTAGTGGTCAAGACCCCCAGACACAGGTACATAACATCTCATTTAGGCAATTAAGTATTAAGTTCCACAGCTTTTGGAAGCAGCCACAACTCAAAGGCAGATTTAAAACTTGAGTATTATTGAGTGTTTGTGAAGATAAGCGTTTAGTTATGGTCCAACCTGTGGCTCTCTGACGAACAATGTTTCTTGCTTTCTCAACTCCTGGGGCCCCAGAGGTGGTAGCACTTCTGAACCTCATCGGCTCCACAACTTCAGGCTGACTTTTCCAGCTTAATGAAAAAGACCTTCCCACTACAGCTGTCTTCTGAGGCTCCAAAATGCCACCTTAGAGACAAAGAAAACAAAATCCTGTAGCACTGTATGCTTTGGCATGTATTTCTGCTGAAGTGTGAATGGACATAGAAGCACTCTGACATTAAAAATACTAACCTTTTAAACAACATAGATGAGTTTTTACTATTAATAAAAAACAACTGCTACTTAATTATGTACATCAGTTGCAAGGTGGCACATAAACATAGCTAAAATACTGTAGTTAATAAAGTTTAATAAAAATACATGAAAAGAATTCGTCCATTGCTGACTACGCCAGACCGCAGCACAGGGAACCATGGTTCATTTCTGCTACACACAAAAGCTTCATTTTAAGTGCATACTAAAAACTGATAAATAGCTGTCTTCTACTGACCCCAATTACCTTTCCGCCCACAACGGAGGAGGAGAATACATAAATCCAAAGCACTTCATATTTGATTAAACAGGCTCTTACAAACAGATTAAGTAGTACTTAATGTTAGATTAAATTAAATTAAATTAATTTTTAAGATTAAACTTAAATATTTAACTTGTTTGGTACAAAAAGCACTGAAGCACAGAGACTAACCTTTCCCTCTCTGCTTTTTTTCTTTTTGTTCACTGAGCTTATCCAAGGGTAAGTTTGTCATTTCCACCCCATACACAGTCCTCGCTAGCACCGCTGTCAGAGAGTCCATGATATTGGCCCACTCATTGATGAGCTCCTCCCAGTCCGTCAGGGCAGACAGAATGCTGAGCAGCTCATCCCACAGCTCCCGGGAAATGTAGACACTCAGGTTTGCTCTGATCCAAGCCACAATGAGGGTCTGAGAGAAAAGAAACAAGGGACAGTTCATGCATTTCTGTCAAGATGAATTCAGCGCACCAGCACCGACCTGCACGTTAGCATTGATTATTTGTGACGCACAGATTTTATGCGTAGCAGTTTTTCGTAAAAGAAAACCCAAAACATTCCCAGAAATCAGTGGGTAAATATCTGTGAAAGTTACAGATTAAGGAAATCTAAAAATGCCAAAACCCATGTTTCAGGAGGCCTGTATGTTCTCTGGAAAACTGAAATAATATGCTGTGTATAATAATAATAGAATAAAGAACTGACTCCTGCACCTGCAGAGCAACTGTAGCGATAGAGCTACGCCAGTGACACTCAGACCTAGATACCATAGCTGAGCACATAAAGTAAAATACAATGTATAAATGTCTTCATCTCATTCAATGTTATTCAGTTTTGACTTGCCCGCTGAACAGTTACACCAGGCTTACACTTCAGAGGTATTCATTGAAGATATCCCACAAAGCTACTGTGACTGTCTGTCCCACCACGGCCGCTAAGAGAGCCCTGAGGAACAGATCAAATCAATCTCTTTCGCTCTATTAGGAGCAGTTTACGAAATAATTACTGGAGTTACTGCAAAGGAATTTTTTTTTTCTTGTTTTACAAGTAGGTTTCATAGTACTGTGCAATAATACTGAACTAAAACTATGGGTAATCACCATGAAAAAAAAAACAACCAAGTAAATGAAGCCTAGACACTCACTCGGAAAAGTAATCCCGACATGCTTTGAGCAAACGTATCCTTTATCTGGTTTTCTTTCGGCTTCTGCATCACAGCTTCTGTTATTCTAAGAAGAATCTGTAGCATCTGTTCCCTGGTTCCAAAGCAAAATTGTACTTTTTGTTACATGCTTTATGAACAGTACTTGTAATTTCCATGTATCAAAACCCCCTCTCAGTCCTCCAGTAAGTCTTACTTACTGAGAATGGGATCACACTTCAGACTTCACAGATCATCTGTAAAATAAAATCAGCTGGTTGCGGACTGTACGAACTAATTTTTGGGAAGGTGAAGTCAGAAATGGAAACACCAGCCACAGCCTGGAAGTCAGATTACAACGAAGTAGTTGCAGCAGAACCTGCGATCTCACAAATCAATTCAGAGGCCTGTCACAAGTGCAACTTCCACGGCAATATCTACCCCTGAGAAACCCAGCCTTTTCCCTGCCCAATAGTTCCCCCATGAAGTTTAAATGTTGATTATTTTCTCTCAAATGATGCTCACCATGTCTTTTTATCCATTGATAGTTCCATTATCATGCGCCTAAAGATACTCAGAACTGCTTTGCAAGCATCAACTTGCTCCTTCAGAAGCACAGGGTCATCAAGGCATGGCTCCAATAAGAAAACATTCGCCGAGTTTGTCAAGAATACCTTCAAGACAGGCATTTACCATCAGTTTACATAGTGTAAGGAATACAAAAAGTCAAGGCTTACAACAAAATACTTGTCCTCCTCCAGACAAACCTTTCACTTTCCTTAGGGCAATTTTCACGTTTTACCTGTCACTTCATTTTTCTCTATTATTCTAGCAAAAAATCTGGTGGCATTTCAGACCCAACAAAGGGCTTCAGACCCAAGCCATGTGTTGCACTGTATGGGGTTTGTTGGTATCTCTTCTCTTCACTCAGGCAAGAGCACTGCTTCTCCAGCTGCTCATTTCCTGGCAGTATATGTTTCAGCAACCACCAGTATTTCCAATAAATGAGGTTCAGTGAAAGTAAACGTACAGTTCTGATTAATTCCTAGTACCCAGGGTAGAAAACCAATGAACCTTCTGTCTTAAAACATAGACATCTGGCTCTTTGACATGGTCACATGGTTTAATATTAATTTTTATAAAGTTATAAATGAAGTGAAATCGTATTTACAAAACCCACCAAGCATTGGTAATTTTTTTCCTTAACCTCACAGAGTGTACCATAATTTCTAGTGTACATTACATGATTACATAAATTACAGCCTTTCTATACAGCACACCTGTAATGCAGCTTGAGCACCGGCTTTAACGTTTTTGTCCTCATCTTCTAATATACAGCCTCTGTTAACAGCACTGGTGAAGGAGTATGTTCTTCCCCAGCTGGATGAGCGCTTATGTCCTGAATGGTCAGAGGAAAGCTTTCAAAAACATCATTCCGTTAGTGACAGAGCAGAAAGGAACACGTCCATATTTATCCAAAATAATTCGAGATGGCAAAAGCAAAACTGGGAATGGGGAACGGTCACATCCTCCACTCATTTCAGCAAGGGATTCACGTCTATCATCTCCGAACCTGGAGATGGAATTGAATTTTCATAAAAGTTTTATAAGAGCTATGTTATTTAAAATATTTGATATCGCATTTTGTAGTCACTGCAGTAATATTTGAATTTAAGTCTGGCAAAACTATGCACCCCCAACAAAAATAATCTGTTGTAACCTTATAATTCTCACTAAGTTTTTACAACTCAAACCTCTTTCTCCACACAACAGAACTTCCCTTTAAATGGCTTCACAGTCAAAGTCAACTTTTACTCATGGTTCACTATAGGATACTGAAGAGAATGTGCATAGAATTTGAATCTACACTTCATTTTCCTAGATTAAGGTGTCTGAATCCAAGTCTTTCATCCAGTATATACTAATTAGTAGCTATTTAAATAACTCTTAAAAGTATTTTTAAGTCTTGATTTTTTTCAGACATTTTTTTAAATTGCTACTCGTTTACAAAGCGAGTTTAAAACTTTAGTGATGTATGATAGGCAAAGAGAACAAAGTAAGTAACACTGATACCATACATGTTTACCATCCGTTTGCACCGCTGAATCCTCTAAGCTGACCACAGCATCCTGACCCTCCTCCTTCTTATCTGGCTCCTCCATGAACACAGGTTTCTCCTGCAGTATCCACTTCCGATACACCTTAACCACTTTCCGTATTGCAGAGACATCCGAAGGTGGCAATAAAAAGGCCTAAATTGAAAAGTTAACTCATTTTACTATATATAGGATGTGGACAAGCAGGCACAACTAAACACACCCGCACATCACCACCCATAAATAATATGCTTCAAAAGAGAAAGGAGACATAATCTTTACTTTTACATCTGTACTGGAAGGAATTACGATTAATCAACAACCTAGGCACGTTCCTACATCGCTCACAACCCCACAACTGCTCATTTCAAATTACTTCCATGTTGTATTTGTTTGGACAAAACCAAAGAGGTGGGGTTTGCTCCTTGCAAGCTCCCTGACTTAACGTGGATTCATCTCATGAGCCGTCACCAGCCGCAGAGGTCTGGCCAGCTAAACCTGGGTACTGCGTCACACTGTCTGGAGAAGGTGACTTCACATTTCCTTGTCAGCATGAAGTGCAACACCCGGCAGCTGGTTACAACAGAAATGGAAAGGTCAACAACAGCAGGTTTAAATACTTGCTTCCCCACAGCAAGTGTTTGTCAAATCTCTGAAAATGTCTTGACAGACAGACACTGGCAAGTTATTCTAGCAGTTGGCTTCTGGCTTTTTCAGTTTCTGCATCCTTAATAACAAAATAATTAAAAATAATTTGATAAACAGCAGCTCATCAGCAGGATGAGTAGGCATTACACAGAGTGCTTTCTAAAAGGCTAAGAAGTGCAGTACAAAGGAAAAAAGAAAAATAACAAGCAGAGAAATTCATGGTAACTAGTGAGTTCCTATAAGGGAAACACAAAAAGGATTCAAATACAGTTATCTGTTACAATTACTGAACACTGATCATATTTAATAGAGATCAAAATGCTACACCAAGTTGGCCTTTGTTCCCTGGAAGCTGGTCTAACCTCCCATCCTCAGAACACACACCAGGAGAGGGCAGCACGCCACCCACAGGGGTCCTTCATGTGCACAACAATCACCTTCCTGTCAAAGCGCAACCCCACCCCACTCAAAAGCACTGCCACAAGCTGTTCCTACACTGCCACACAAGAAACTTCAGAGTGCACCACATGCACTCACTCAGCTGCTGGAGAGAATCTCCTGTGCATAGATGTGGAGCTTCTGACAACCAACTTCTACCTTGGTACTGAACAAAAAAGCATTTATGTATTTTTATCCCAAATAATGGAAAAGATGAAAAATACTAGTAGAAGCAATCAATGTTAGAACATCGGGGAAAAGCCAGAGGAGGTTTAGGTGGGACATGAAGAACAACTTCTCCCCTGCAAGGGCTGCCAGGGCGGTGGTGGAGTCCCCGTCCCTGGAGGGGTTTCAGAGCTGTGGAGATGTGGTGCTGAGTGACATGGTTTAGTGGTGCCCTGGCAGTGCTGGGGTAACGGTTGGACTCAATGATCTTAAAGGTCTCTTCCAACCAAAAAGATTCTATGTTCAAATAGGCATTAAATACTGATGTTGATCACAGCAACATTTCAAATAATAAAGGTGTAAGCTAATAGCTCTTTATACACCTTTAAATTGTATCATAATACCAACAACAAATAAAATGGCCCATTCAAATAAGACACGTTGCTGTCTGGCATCAGCAACACGCTTCAATTCTCATAAAAATTTCCTAATTTTATTGTTAAAGCTAGATCTCAGAAGGACTCCAAACCTAAAAGGTACTTTTGTTATAGACATCAAATCTGACCAGCCACCTGACCAACAGCCTTTACAGTGTTTTCTCTCATAACCACAACACTTCCTTTAACAAAAATATTCAATGAAACATAAGCACTTACTTGTCGAAACACTTCATTAACAAAGTTAACATATCCTCGAGTGGACAAGAGGATTCTCTGCACCATCTCATAGACGGTCCGGTGCTGCTCCTCAATGCTGCAGAGGCTGGAATTGCTGAGCCTTCGGTCGGACAAGGTGCTGCTGTTTGAGTGGCTTCTCTCCTGCTCGCTTGCATGAGACATGCTGGCCTCCAGCTCAGCATTTTTGTCTTGGTTTACACCACCAACTGTCTACAGAGAAAGAAAACACACGACTAACTAACTAACTGAAATAGCACGCATCAAAGATCTGCAATACTTAACGCCGAACTCAAGACACTAGTGCTCTTTTTCACACAGCACTCTGGGATCCCAACAGTCAGGAAGTGTCATTTTCAGTCTCACGGCTTGATACAAGAAGGAATTTGGTCTTGTGCTCTTCCATGATGTACACTTCAGCCCAGAACAGCTGACGGACTTGTCCACTCCACAGGACAAAAAGAGAGAGGGGGGCAGCAGGGCAAGTGGAGGAAGGCACAGACAAGACAGAGGAATCTCCAAGTCCCTTTGTTTTGGGGAAAAGATGGATCATACCACTATACACAGCTCATAATCCTGCACATGATTACTCCTGACAATTCTTTGTCAGGTTTTGGTCTGGCATTGCACGTATGTTGCAAAATCTCAAACCATGTCTGGTTAAAACGATCCAGTCAGAGAGAGAAGACTAAAAATCATCTTCTGAGTTACCAGAAAAACTGTCTGTGGGAACAGCACCGCTGCTTACACAAAAGGTGGAATTTCCAACAAGAAAGAAAAGATCAACTGGAGAAAAAAACAAAAAACAAAAAACCAAAAAAAAAGGCACTTTCAGTAGGTAAACTACACTTTGTTGGTTTGGGGCTTCAAACTTCTACAGTGAACTCCCACAACAATTGACACGAAAATATACAGTTCTTCCACAATACTTAATGTATGCTTTTCTGCTAAATCCAGATTGGACAATGACCTACAACTCAAGAGAAGAATATAGGTTGACATTCATCCTAAACTTTTAACAGGAAGCTGAAGAGTCTCCTAAAAGAAAAAGGATCTATTGTTATAAAATAGATTATGAAGTCCCTAATCCTAGGGAAGTCTCAATCAGCACTTTGGAAACAAAATATTTTTCTAGTATCTCATTGTAAACAGCAGCTACACTCAAGAAACACAGGAAAAGAGAGGTAAACTTTAAAGCTCACCTGAATAATTTTAGGGACCATTTCTCCTCCATTTTTTGTATTCTGAACAGCAGTTAGGTATTTCTTCTCAAGAAAGAAAGTAACAAGCCACTTAATAAAAACAACTCGAGCTGCCATATATGGGATTTTGGTGCTATAGACATTTTCATTGTTTCGTGTTGCAGTAATGTATGCTGGTCTTGGTCTTATATCAGGAATATCTGACAAGATAAAAAGAGAAGATACAAAGAATATCTAGTCTTAAAAAGCTGTAATTGCTTTCAGACTCTGGTTAAATGTATCAAATGTGTCACCAACAGCATTTTCTCCATGTGAAATAACAGATGCAAAGACTAACTGCTCTTATTATATTAATGCTTGCATTCTATCATAAATTACAACTCCTAAAGGAAAGCGAGAACGTAAAAGCACAGAACTTTCCTGAAGGTTACAGCCTGTATCACACAAAACAAAGGAAAGCAATAGAAAAGGGCTGCAAAAATAAGATGAAAATCTGAAGCAAAATGTGTTAATTTTATAAATTTCACAGAGTTTTATTAATAAAAGTAGACTGAGAAAGAAGCGGCTCTGGAACACTCAAGAATGCAAAGATTAAGAAAAAACAGGATACTCAGTGCCTTGGAAAGTGAATTCATGTGCAGAGAGCACTGCACAAGCTGAAATAAAGAAAATGCATGGGAAGAAGCAGAAGACTGACAAAAGGAGATAGGTTGAGTCATAATCCATTCCCATGCTTAGATTTATGAAAAAAAAAAAAAAATCACTTGTACGTGGCTAAAAACCATGGAAGGCCTGGTCTCTAGCTGCAAGCACCACAGCTGAAGTGGCACTGAAATGATTTTAGACACTAAATATTAAGCTGCAAAGGACAGGAGTCAGAGGAGGGAGGGGAAGGATGAAGAAGAGGAGGCTGCAGTACATCAGGTGAGCATTAACACCACCACTCCTATGGACTCCAGTAGATAATTCAGTAGGAATTTAGGAAAAATACAAGTATTTCTGAAATAACGTGCTTTTAGTCCTACACCTGTAGATGTACATCTCTGTTTCCTTTCAGTTGGCCCTTCCTGCTCATTTTCTCTTCAAGAGTAACTAATTCAGCTACTCCCTCACACTCGGGCAGCTTGCTGGTTCCTTAAAAAACCCGTCAGAGAGCAAGTTCTGCCTTTATTACTGATCACAGGTACGCAGTTCTCACTCACTCTGTACAATACTACACAAGTGGAAACATCCTTGGAAAGGAAAACCAGGCCAATGAGCAGCAGCAACTTCCTGGACTATCTCAGAAAATCAAAAGTTGTTCTAGGAAGAAACCAAAACATGAGACAAGGGAGGAAAAAAAATCCTCATTCAGCACAACTGTAGTGATGCACCAGCGTATAACAGATTCTACTGAGAATCTCACCATTATTTCTTTTTCTACTTTCAAGACAAAATTCATGACTTACCGAGAACAGGTTTGTAGAGGTTGGTTAGCTTTGTAAAAGATGGAAACAAGTGAGGCAGATAGTATTTTCTAAACAAGGTGAAGAGAAACTTAAACCCGGTGTCTTGGTTCTCCTTATTCTTCCACTCTAAACTTGCAGCCTTTGTCAGGGAGTTAAGAAGAAACAAACAAAAAACTTTAAGTTAATGTGCTACACTTACAAGAATTCCACACTGAATCCAAAAGATAAAATATCACATTAACAAGAGAGATAAAAAATGAGCAGATAACAAGGTCACTGAATCTCTATCCAAGATGATCGTTTCAGTTAAACTGATTCGTTCACATCAGTTATGTGCGAGTTTATTCATTTGTCTTCTTTTAAGCACACTTCCTTACGTTAATCTGTACTAGATATTTTTCCAAATCTCAAAAAACTGAGGAACTTGCAATGTCTTACTTTTGCAAAATACACACATAGAGCTTGGAAACAAGACTACTGAGGTTTTCTATCTTTTTATTTTCTATATAAAAAAACCTGACTCATAAAATTCTTCACAGTTACACACATAAATTTTCTCAAAGATGTAGATTTACTCTATGTTCTGGCTCCGAGTGATCGCTCTGCACTTGCATCAGGTCATTTTCATCTCCTCTCTTGTCTGTAGCAAGAAGGTTCCTGCCCAACTATATTCCACAATAAAGTTTGATCTATATTGTAGTCAGTTTTTTAGATCCCAAACACGCAATAAGGATATAAAAAGAACACTGAAAATATTTTAACCTAAGTGTTGTGAGACTCTGAAACGTAAAACGAAGAGTGACATGGAGGAAGTTGATAATTTCCTATAGCCACTTTTCAAAATAAAGCATTTATTCAAGATGACAAAACCCCTTCCAAATACCATTTTGGTCTTGCCTTTTGATATTAAAAAAAAAAAGTAGTATCTCAAAGTATTTCTTTTATCTTTATTTTTAATACTGAGTTCTTTAATGTTCATTGTCTATACAGTTGCCACGTTATGTAAAATGTTGTTTAATTTGTACTTTTTATATATAGATTATCTAAATCCTTTTCAGTACAAATTAATTTGATCTATTTGTAATTAAAATTTTTGATGTACATGTTACTTGCATCCTTTTTTAAAAAAATAACCTCAGAAGCCATCTCTCCTTTTTTCCCTCTCTCTCTAGTGGCTCTTTATGCGTCTTCTCAGATACGTATGTGTCCAAAGAGAACAAACTGAATCTTTAGTCCACAGCAATTCTCTAAACGCGACCACAAGCAAATAAAATAGTCAGTTATTCTGCAAGTTTGGATAACATTCGTTAATTCTTACCATAAGTGTGAAAAACTTCTTATTTACATCAAAAATGGCACAAGGAAATACCTCTGGGATGACTTCCCTTTTAAAAACAAGAGCAAGAAAATGCAGAAGATGGCTGCTTCCAGGGGCAGGCAAAACCAGCTCCGTATAGACACAGGGTACACTTCATTTTCTACCACAAGTACATTCCTCTAAACGTGAATAATTAAATATATATATATTCTCCGCACCTGAATTACCATATATTTTAACAGTAGCTGAAGAAAATAACAGGTTTGGTCGTCAGCAATTTTCTCCCCAGAGACAGCTGGCAAAAGTGGGGTTATTTCTTCTGGAAAAATCTTAGCTAAAATAAAAAGAAAATGTTTTAAACATACAAAAAATGAAAACAGTGAAATAAAAGATACTTTCTATAAGAAGATTAATTTCGAAATAATCATGAATGTGCTGCTAAGTTGAACAAAGCCCAGTAACTCCTTGGGCTTCCCACATTTCCCAGGTCCTACTGCATACTATCAAGGATGGCACCGACCTCCGATTTACCGCAGTGTGGAAGGGTTAACATAAGTGGTCACTGCAGCTTAGCCAAGAAGCTGGAAATCTACTCACCTATCTATTTTGTAGTAACCTGCTCATACAGCTACAGCTCAATTAAAAAACAAACAAACAAACAAACAAACCAAACCTAACACACACCCAACAACCCCCCAAAATTCAGTACACGAAACTCGCCAGCTCCACAACAGCCTCCATGGACAGGGGAGGCAACACACCCGTCACGGAAAGCGTCTTCATTTACTCACCATCTGGCACGTTAGGAGGACTAATGAGGTTATCTAGTGTACAGGGACCTCGTGAGGACATAATAGGTGGAAAGCCAGGCACAAGGCATGCAAATATCAGTATCTGCTCTTCGGCACAGTTAGTCTGAAGCGCTTGGAGCCAGAGAAGAAACAGTCGGATTCCTTCACATCTTATCTACAAGGGAATGATTTTGTAGGAAAAGTTATTAGAATAAATCTGTAAGTAGAGTAATGCAGTTAAATATGGAGTTAAGAAAATGCAGGACAAGAACTTTCATCCCTACTATGCGCTAGTGAGTCTTTCCATCGTACCAAGAGGAATCTATCACACTATTAATTTGGTCAGGAACAGAGAAGGGTGAGAGCAAGCTGTACTCAAGGCAGTGGCACTTCCAGGAGCCAGTATTACCACCCCAACTTCAATCAGAGCCCAAAAAGTCCTAGTTCTACTCCCCCAGTTCCTGGGCCCAAATCCTTTTTGGCTTGTCTTGAGACTCAGCCTTAAAAGGGGCTCTGTCAGTACAACGACAAGTGTAACACACAGCCAGGGAGCTGATAATGCTTCATGCCCACAAAGTCTTGGCCCCACAGAGGTCAAAGGTTTACAATAGTAAAATTTAAGAGTAAGAAATGAATAAGTAAATTTACAATCTGAAAAGCACTGAAATTGGAAAGTAATGTGCTTCGTAAGAATGAAAGTGAAAAGACAGATGAACGCATCAGCAAAGAGAAATACCTTGAGAGAATTTCCAGTGTGCAAAAGTTTCTTCAGAATCGACCCTGGATGAGAAAAATTAAACAGGCACGTATCAGATTCTAAACCAGTCACTTTGCACTTGAATGTTTTTTAAAAATTACTACAGAAAAGGCTACTTTAATGCCATTTATTATGCAGCTGCTGCACTGGTGTATAAGAAAAAGAAAACTATGGGGTGATAAAACCCAAAGTGAATCTAGTTAAAATCATCATCATCAGTGCTCTAAGTTTAAATATAATCTATCTTTTCAGTGAGGTACTTTGGTTTTAGTCAGATAACAAGTTATGAGATTATTTTCATTATAAATCAAATTTCTGGGGAAAATTTTGACTTACTAGATTTGGAGAAATTAGGAAGTCCAACTTGTAGGATTAATGCATTCAAACACACTCATACTGACAACAGTGGTAAGAAAAAGACGCTAGCGATCTATACTGCATTCACAACCCTTAAAATTGCTAAATAATGCAGTTCTGGTTTTAGAAATACCAGGCTAACTGCCTGAACTGCTAACTGAACTCCAAATGTCTGCCCTAAAAATCAGAGAGAGATTATATACCAAAATGCTGCAGGTAAAAAAATGGTTTCAATCCAAATCTGAGAAAAATAACACAGTGAAGCACTTGGCTGTAACTTCTCCTGGACTTGTGAATTATGTACATGCCTTGGAAGTGATCTTTCTCTCAAGATCTCACTAGTTCACAGCACTAAGCGGAAATTATTTACATCTATAGCAAATGAAAATTAATGCTCGTGAACATTAAGCAAATGTAAATCACAAGGTGTAACTGTAAGTAATCACACCACCAAATTTTGTACCTCGTTTATTGAGCACAGCTAAAAACGACCCAAATTTGACTATTCAAGAGAAGCATACATATAGAGGAAATATATTAGCTAGAAAACAACTGACTAAAACCAGTTTGTTCTGGAGTAATTCAGACAAAATGGTAGTAAAGTGGTCAAGCAGATGTGCCCTTTTATTTTTGTCAGTGCTAACTGGAAATGTGACAACAGCTCTTTCCTTGACCTTGAACTTCCACTCATTATTTCCTCTGCAACAGCAAATTCATTGTTCTGATGGAACACATAGCAGCTGATGGAATAGCACTGGAAAACAACCCAAACAGCAAGAAATAGAACCCCACCAAAGCAGCATAAAATTTACTTAAACAGCAAACCCAAACGTTTTGACCACTTTAGTAGCATTCAGAAGGAGAATTTTCAAAGCAGTGGTGAATCAAAGATGTTTTAATTCAGAGGAAATTATCAAGTTAAAGTACTTCCTTGCATTTCAAGATGGTTTGACTATCAAAATAAATGTATTTCACCTTTCAAGATTTCTGTGCCCACTTGACTCTAGCTTTATTTCAATCTAGTCAAATGAGGAGAAGAACAAATATTGCTTTCTGGCTCCCGTACATGATCACAAGGTCAAAACATTCACTGTGTAAGCACTGTAGGCCACAGGAAGTATTTAAATCATTACAATATTAGCTATCTTCAATTTAAAGACAATCAAACTTTCCCCCTCCCCCATAGCATTGATGTTCAGATCTAACTTTAACACCTTGTTGAAAGTCCTGTATGAACTGTATGAAGACTTATAAAAAACATGCTAATTGCTCAGCAAAAGAAATCCTGCTTTTCTTCTCTTCCAAAGTTCATGAGTTACTAAACCAAGCCAGTTAGGCAACCATTCTCTTTAAATTCAAAAGAAAACAGCTACAGCAGAAGAACATGAGGTGCTTTTAGACAAGCATTCCAAAGACATGCCTTAACTAAACTGGCAACTTGATTGTTCTTTTTTTATGCATGTGTTGCAACAAAACTCTCAGTTCTGTGTCTGTGAAGCCTTTTTCTGAAGAACACCTGCCCCACAAAGCATGCAGAATGGGCAGGAGACAAAAAAATAAAAAGAAAAAGAAAGCAGAGCCTAAGTAAGTCCAAGACTTGTCTCTGCTAGACAGAAGTCCTCCTCCAGCTCCTCCCCTTGCTCCAGAAGCCTCAGCACGTGCAGTAAATACCATAGGAGCATGGGGAAAGAACAGA
Source organism: Ceryle rudis (assembly GCA_033439905.1). Taxonomy (NCBI): domain Eukaryota; kingdom Metazoa; phylum Chordata; class Aves; order Coraciiformes; family Cerylidae; genus Ceryle; species Ceryle rudis. The sequence continues at coordinate 48,403 of JAAGNO010027960.1, forward strand.
GAGGACAACCTTGCCATAATTTCACTTATAAAGGCCAAAAAAATTGCAGATCGCTCATGAAAAGAAAAAAAATGTTCAAAAAGAGTTGCTAAAAAGCTTATCTTAATCTCTTCATAATTAATATCTCCCAGCTCTCAAGAGAAATACCTCCTTTAATTCCCACAAACAGTGTGGTAACCACGCACTGACCTGAACTGCCCAGAGAACACAGGAGTATCAGAGCAGAAATCAAGCTCCTGTTCAGTGCAGCAGGCCGTGGTTTTTCAGTCGGTTTAGCATGGCCTGGGCTCAGCTACCAAACAGCCACCTACTCACAGCTCAGGTTTTAGAGAGTAATTTCCGGGAGGTGGCTAATTGGTTGTTCGGCAAAGGGCAGCATTTAGAAGTACAAATTTGTAGGGGCATCTCATGTGTGCTGACTCACAAAAAGACTGTAACAACGCAAATTTGCAAGAGAGTCACACAGAGATTCCACAACCCTCCTCGACCCTAATTTTTGGTGTCAGTCTGTGGATACAAAGGGAGACCTAACTAGAAGAAGGGGTGTTGGATTATAACCCACATCACCCTGATAGCTTCTAGCACATGGAAAAGAAGAAAGGGAAGAGGACCTGGGTAGATCCAAGAATACAAAAACATTAAAGAGCATTCATGCAAAATAAAAACAAAGCGGGTAACTGAAACGACACAAAACAAGGAACACACAGAGCTGTTAGAGCAAGTAAAATATTGTCCATACGCTTTGAAAATTTTCAGCTGCAAGTCTTCACACAAAAGTACTATTTGTATGGGCAATACAAAGGGATCCTGTGGTTAACAGGACCTGCAGAACCAGGGAAGCGACTACAGAAAAGAAAACAAAATTTTTATTTGCACTAGAACGTTTTTAAACCATTCCTTCTTACCTATACTGCGAAAATGCCATCGATAAAAAATCCTCTCAGGTAGTAGCTGCAATATTTTCTGCAGGAAACAAAACTAAATAGTCAAATTTTGCGTAATAAAATGTCTCATTCAGATGATACAGAGAAAGTGATACACAAGGCAGAAATTAAATGGTAATATATACACAAAGAACACAATAGAGAAAAATATCTATCAAGGCAAGGACTCCTGCCCATTACTTTACTCTCTGGTTTTGGAGGAAGATACTCAGAATGGTCCTGAATAAATACCGCAGCACTGTCATGAATGGCTCTCCCCTGCTCAGTGCCTTGCAAAACCCCAGTGCTCCCAAACACAAACTGATTTCTCACAGAGAAGTTACAAGTTTCTAAGCAGCTCCCTCTGGGTTACTGAAGTGCCTGGCAATGACTCCTGCTGGATAGATTACCAGCCAGATCTGGAGCCTCTGGGGCTTCTGTCTGTCTGTCTGTCATCAGCCAAGAGGGTCTGAGCTCCCAGCTAAGGCAGAGAAGAGCAGCAGCACAGTTATTTTTGCTGCGATATCATTTACCTGTGTTTTCAGCTGGCAAGCAAAACTGAGCCAAATTACACAATGCCAGACTGATTTAATTCACGACACATGCAGTTAATAAACCACTAGGGTGGAATAATATGGAGTAGCCTGCCTCTGTAGTTCTGGACTGATTCTGAGAGAGGCAGATCAAAGAAAGATAGAGGTTGTGGTTCAAACTCATTCCCCCTTAGTTTTGCTACACTGCAGGGCACCAGCAAAGCAAAGCAATTTAAGCATATGCTGAAGTGCTTTCCTGAATAGTGTCTTACAACCTTAGTTTCAAGGAACAGTTGGGGCTACCAAGTGTTGTTCTTTGTCATTTTAGTGGATGGTAATGCTATTGAATAATCTGGATAAATCAAAACTATTTGGGGGTCTTACTTGGGTAAATATGGCTTTTAAAAGGAGTTTAAGTTAACCAAGACACCTTTTGTTTCCTTTTTTTTCCTATTTGTTTAACTATTAGCAGTATAGACTAAGGCTTGGCAAGCAGGAGTATTAGTAGTTCAGGACAGATAACTTATTGCTGCTCCACCTCTCAAAAAAAGGGAGAAAGCAACCCTGGTTTCATGTAGGTTACCCAGAAAAATGTGTCTGGATCTTGCGACTGTCCAGCCATTGAAATATGAGCTTAAGAAGATAAATAGGAAACTAGTTTTCAGCATCTGCTTTTGGAAATAAAATTAAATTAAACAATGTTAGAAATGCCTAACAGTCAGAGCTCCTTGTACTTATCAAACAAAATCACTGGAACAAACTTCTGCACAACAAAGCACCATTAAGTTTTCAGAAATAGTACATGCAGGATGCAGAATGAACAAGTCATCTGAGCAACGCTGACCCATTTGTTGGTCTTTTGCACATAAAAGCTCACAAGAGGAAATAAAGCGTCACAGCCAAAAAGGCAAAAATTGGCATTCCAGGCAATCCTTCCAAGACGGCCAACACATGAATCATCATTGCTGTTAAACGGTATGCTCGAGGGATGGAATAAGACAGACTTTTATTTTTGACAGCAAAGTGCTTCAGAAATTATATACAACACTCAAAATCGAGTCTTTTTGAAAAATGGAACATTCTTTTCTCCATGGCAGAAGATGGAAGTCATGACACGTTCGTAGACTTAGGGAACTAGACCTGAGGTCGCATAAACAGACTGGTGGTCTTCTCATCTTTACCATAGCACACACTCCCCAGCTAGTATTTGGCAGTTCTCGAAGTTTAGCTAGAATAAAAATATAAATTGAGCACATGCCCCATTATGGTTGTGTTTTGTTTTCACATTACTCCTGCAGCTCCCTCCCCAGGACACTGGGGCAGCAGGGACCAAAGGAGTGGGTGGCTGGTGGCCTGAGGTCTAGCTCCCCATCTATGGGTGGGACGAACACACTTGGGATGAAGGATCTGATTGGCTAAGAATGAGACCATGAGTCACATTTGGGCTTTACCTGTTAGTTAAGGACCACGTTTCTGTCAATCAGATTGCAGGATCCACAGACAAAGAATTATCATTATCCATCTAAATATTCAAATACTAGCAGCCCACCACTTCTCAAAGACTATTTCTGATGTTCATCTTTAGCTAACTTGGGTAGAAAGGAGCTTCTAACCTAAACCACGAGTACTTCACATCACTGCCAGAGCAGCGGCAGCCTGCAAGCAAAGTTCCATCTGTACCCCGGCACACAACAGACTGATCCTACACCACGAGCCCACAGCACCCAAGGAAAGGCTCCATTAAACACAGCCCCAAAACAAACCGGCAACAAAAAAAATGATCTGAATTTATCAGGATCTGCTGCAGCTTCAAACAGCTTCCTGGTTTTTTATGGAAAGCCAGACAAAACCACATATATTTTGTTTCTGTTGTTTAAGTCTTCATATGTACAGTAGATAGTCAAAACCAATTTCCTTTTTTAGGCCACACTAACAAGACGCCTTCAGCTTGTCTTCAGATGTAAATTCTTTCTCCTTTATTTCAAAACACTAACTTTTGAGAAACAGTTGTATTAGAAATTTGCCCAAATGTGGTAATACTACTAGTGAAAAATTGTATCTTTGCGTGTTTCAGACAACACAGTAAAATTCTTCATTGTCAACCAAAAACTGTAATTAGAAAGTAGATGTCTACTTCGCTAAAGGTGCGATGTATACTTGACCACCAGGCACGCCATATTCATGGATTTAAATGACAGTCTGTGAAATTAACATCACCACGTACCAATAAATCTTTCTTGGTTGCCAGAAGAAACAACACGCATTTCCCAAAGGCTTTGACAATGTTCTTTGAGTAATTTTACAGTTTACACACCCCAACGGATTCAGGATCCAAATAAATAACCCCCAGTTGTTAGGTGTTTCACAACAGCACAGCACATGGAAGGAAGCTGGGTCTTACTGAGCCCTCTCGGCAAGACACAAAGCACATCGTCCATTACGTGGGAAGGGCCAGAGGCACGGCGGCATGGCGTGAAGGTGGTGGCATCTTACACATTCCACCATTTCACCTAAACTTGGTGAACACAAAGCACCCTTCCAGAAAGTGAACTGTGATAAGGCATAAGCTGCATAAGCTGATTCAGTGGCAAAGCTGCACAATAAAGACCCACTGGATACTCTTGCATCCAAGCATTAGTGAATTTTAGGTTGTGCCCAGAGAAAACCTGGCAAATAAATGCTAGTGTAGAGTGCAACCACCACCATGAAAAGCAACACGAAACTCTAAATTGCATGAAGCTCGGAGAGCTGAGGAAGAAAAGAACAGCCTTACAGGTTTTTTTGATTTAAAAACCACACTCTTGTCAGCTGACCTAACCAAAACAGTCCAAGGATCAAAATAAATAGTAAAAGGACAGAAGTTCCTATCTGAGAAGAGCTTCCATATCCCAAAATCTTTTCATACAGCAAACCCCAAAACACTTAAGTCATTTTGCATGCTGTTCTCCTCAGCCTCTTAAAACAAGAGAGGGGGGGAAAGTAATATATGGATGCACTTTGAAAAACGCAGAGACGTGATTAATCACCTGCACAGTTACTACCAAACACTGAACAGAAATCATTTCTTAGAAAGCAAATTAGATCTCTAGCATCACAGCTACCTACTGAAGATACGGAAGCTTTGCAGCAGATTAGAATGAATACAAATAATCTGAATTCAGAGTCCCCATTTGGTCCTGCAATGCAAAAATAAGTTCTTATGGTTAGAAGTCTATATACTATGAAATAAAAACTTCTGAATGTTCCAAGTTAATTCGAAGTTCAAGCTAGCCCATCTTGTACCTAGCAATTTTCCACGTGTGCATTAGAGCCCCCAGGCTAAGATAGCGTTACAATGCGACACAAGTCATGAACAAGCTCCTGTTATCCTTTCTGCTTAGCATTCCCAAGAAGATCTCCACCCTCCCAACCCCCAGCGCTCTAAAAACCTCATCCTGCTACTCCTATAAAACAAATGACAGGTCCTCCCACCCCAGCCTTGGCTGTTGGCCATACTGCTGTGAATCCAAACTGGCTATTGACATCTTGCCTCTGGTTTCACCGTACACTAATAAGAAATGTTTTAAGAAACCCCACAGTGCGAAATAATATTGCTTTTTCAGAAAACTCGTAGATCTATTTAATGCTTAGTGCTTTGCTGCATCTATATGGTAATCCATTATAGCACACTTGAAATAGAAATTAGGTATTATTACTGATCAACACATCAGGGTATCTGTCAGTTCTTTTAACTGATTATCCATAGTTCTTTTTCTTCTGGACTTCCTGCATGACTAGGAATAATGTTCAGTTTAAATCTCAGTTTACACAGGATGCTGCCTTTAGAAAGATCTCTCTCTCATCAAAGCAAAATAAAAATATACCAAGATTTGTATTTCAACAGATTCACTCTGACTTAACCAATACTGCAATTTCTTTTAAAAAGCCTCCCATTTTTGCCAGCTTTGTTGAATCATATCGTGATTGGCAGCTTTGTGCCTATTATTGTGTGCTGTGCTCCCCCGTTTCAGGGCGTAAAGAGATTGAAGGCTGTTACCAAATCTCACCCTGCAGACCCTGACCACCTGAACGTTTTCCAGCCTAACTTAGACAGGAGCGAGAGGATACGTGCTGCTGTTCTGCCCCCCAGAGCTTTTCTGTAACAGGCCATGCAGAGTCTCTTATTAAACAACAACAGAACCAAAGGTACTCTTGCTGATTGAACACGCTCTCGGAGGCAATGTCAAAGATGAGTTCAGAATAATGTTTGTTCCAGGAGAATGGATTCTGAGAATAAAGTCTTGCCTTTCCGATATAACCGGTAGATGATAAGGAGTTTCTATTAGTCAGGGGCAGGTGGATCTACTTTAAGCCAAGTCAAATGTAGAACGGTTCTCCTGTGCCTCTATGTTCAAGTACTGCCCTCCACAAGAGTTTCAGAGTGTCAAGCTACTAAAAGCTGCAGTAATTTAGAAATTTTCCAGTTATTATTCACCAAAGTAGGTGAAGCCAAGAGCCCAGTGAAGTTAGTACACCTGCAACAGCGCAATCTAAATAAGGGGATACTCCATTTAGTGCATCAGTGAATTATTTACAGTTATTCCTTGAAGGAAAAACATCTGCCCAAAGCACACAAGATACTTATTCCTGCCCTACGCAGCAAGACCTTGGAATTGAACATATGCAACATGTAGTTAGAATCTACAACAGAAGGCTGTAAGTACAAACATCAATGTTATTTTAAGAGCACTAATAGATGAAATGATTAAACTACGGCAGAAGAAACTGTAGATGGTTCAAAAAGTAATTTCCTACATGTAGGAAAGAAGGGGTATAAACAATTTTTTTGTTATAAACACATGAGCCCTTTTTACTCTATTGAGCTTGAGAATCAGCCAGCCCAGTCTGTGTGACACACTCGAGGTTAGAGAGTGGAACTGGTAATCACAAGTAGGCACAGGGAACCCACTGAAAAGCTGTAACAGAACCTACAACCTGAATTTAAGCTGCGAATCTTCATGGTAATTTGATTTCAAGTGTAAGATAACCTGTAGATGGGGAAATTAAGCCACTGAGCTGTACAGACATGAGGAAAATGCAAGTAGTAAAAAGAAAGTTAAATAAAGGGGAAAAGTTAAATAAAGGGGATAATCCCAAGAAATGAGAAACCGGGACCTGTGGCAATAAGAACTCGACAATAACTGGACTTAATTATTCATTGTAAAGAATTTACAAGTACTTTTCTTATGGGCCAGTTTCAATACACAATTTATTTCTGCAGAATTCAATTTTACTCAGTTTTATTCAAAACGTATTGAGTAATTAGAAGGAACATCCTAAGATAAGCAAACCCTGCTGAGAAAATGCTACAGATATAAAAGAACATCCTTTTGCACGTTTATAAAAATAGCAACACGACACTCGAGTCTTCTGAAAGAGTTATGAAGCAAAACTGCTCAAAGCTTCACCGATGCAGGTTTTTATGACATTGAAAGATGACCCGCTAAAAACCACCACTGGCTTTGAGATTTGTTTTAAGCCGCTGGCAAACCAATATTGCTAATTCACACAGTAATCTATATAACATAGGCCTACAGTATGGGGGAAGAATTTGATATTTAACATATCCACAGTAATCTCAGTGCAGAATGAACCAAAGTTATACATTTAAAAATTATATTTATGTGCATTACTAGTCAGTGCATAGAGCTGCCTGGTCACCCAGCACTACAGCAGGTGTTCCTCTGACAGACGCAGGGTATTTACTGCCTAGGGCCTGTAATCTACTTTTCAGAAGGCTTCCTTACAGGCTATAGCCAATTATAAACCTATATTAAATTGCCATTAGCATGGGCAGAACAAGGAACTGGTGCACATCTGCAGTCATAAATTCAGGCTATACAGCTGCTTTGTAACGGTTACGTTCACATTCTGATGGCAGACCAATCCACGTTCCAAAGGATTTACACCACATCATCATCTTCTGAGTATGTGGCCATTTGTAGTTTCTGTTTAGATGTGCTTCTAAGGACAACAACAGTGTATTAAAACCAGTAGCTACTGCTACAAAATAAAGAGCAAGGCCAATAGGGTTACACTAGATACCCTTCCAGGGTAGATAAAAATCAGAAAGAAAAGAAAAAAAAAATAAAAGACCATTCAAAAGTTGTGCTTATTCTGTGTCCAGACCCGGGGACTCTCACCACTCACATTTTCACCAACAGAAATTATAAGATTACAAACCTTTTTGGACAAGCTATACAAAAAACACAGTATGCTTTTATACATCAGGACCTGGGAAACATAAAGGGGCACTTCATGTTACATTGATGTGCACTGGTAAACAAATAAACAAGAAAAAAAATCCATCCTGAGTAGCGTTCAGTACCTGTATCCTTTGTGGGAGGTGGGGGTACCTAACCCAGCTATCTACCTAATCACAGGGAGACCTGAACTACACCGGCAGGATCCAAAAACCTCTATGACAGCAGCTACTTTAAGTGATTTTGGGAAGCAAATTTGTTTCTCACATCATTTTGGCCTTTTAGCTGAAACAGGGAAAATTACTACAGGTAATTACAGTTGCTGCGTCATTTCATTAATATCTGTTTGGAAAAAAAACAAGGCCAAAGCACCTTAGAGAATTTAAAATTAGATGTAAGAACTTTCTAATATTCATTGTAAAAAAAGCGCTTCACAAAATGAACCGTTAACCTTCCATATTACTCCCTTTTGATCGATATTTCTTCCTTGATTAATATGTTGTTTGAAGTTACAGCCGAGTGGCCAAGCTATGCAGCGGACGTGCAAAATTAACACTTGAATAAATGACAGCGGAGTCAACTTAGTGTTCAGAGGACTTGGGGAAAAGGCATTTGCTACTTTTGCTTAATATCCACACTAGGTGTCACTCAAGAACAGCAGCAAAATGCCCACCAAACTATACCAGAAATGGCAGAAGTCAATTCCTTTCATAAATATTTTTATTGCTTTTTAAGCTGTTAACCCTCAGCACCTGGATTCGGGATTTGTTAATCCTAAGTAATTACCTATTTAGCTAATTAGAAGAAAACTCTAGAAAACCTCTGGATCACACTGACATCAGATTAAATATGGCAAGCTTAACAATCAATTATTTTTGTTTCCTATGGCTTACAATATGAATGTTTAATTACTTGGCATTTACATGTTTTCTTGTCCCATGTTCAGACTGATGGATTCTTGGTCCATGTGTTAAAAGCCCTCCAAAGAGCTGTTTTCCTACAAGGCATTATGTTATCAAGCGTTAGCTATAAATGGATTGCAAACTTACTTCCAGTACATAAACACCATGAAGTGGATCACTCCAAATTCTACGTGAACATCTTAAAAGATTAATTTTCTTTCCCTCTCTCAAAGCTGTGGATGACTAGGCTAGAATTTAATTCTCCTCAACCCAGACCCAACGTAACACTTTCTTCATCTATTCATGTATTTCTAACAAGAAAAAAAAGGAGGGTAAGTGTAGTTGGTGACTCCCTTCTGAGAGGAACTGAGGGCCCCATATGCCGGCCAGATCCACGCCATAGGGAAGTCTGCTGCCTCCCTGGGGCCAGGGTCAGAGATATTACTGGGGAACTCTCTGGTCCGGTACAGCCATCACTCTATCAAATGACAGAATTCTCAATTCTTGGCCAAGTAAGGAGAGGGGTCAGCAAAGCTATTACCATGGACTTCTGAAGGACAAACTTCAACCTGTTTAGAACACTGCTTGAGAAAGTCCCTTGGGGTACAGTCCTAGAGGGCAAAGGGGTCCAGGAAGGCTGGGCTTTTGTCAAGAAGGAGCTCTTTAAGGCACAGGAGCAGGGTGTCCCCATGTTTTGTAAGACAAACTGGCACAGAAATGACTGGCCTGGCTGAACAGGGAGATTTTGCTGGGACTTAGGAGAAAGAGGAGAGTCCACCACCTTTGGAAGAAGGGGTTGGGCTACTCAGGAAGAGTGTAAGGATTTAGTTAGGTTGTGTAATAAGAACATTAGAGGGGCAAAAGCTCAGCTAGAACTCAGCCTGGCCACCGCTGCAAGAGAAAACAAACAGTGTTTTTACAAATATATAAACAACAAAAAAAGGACCAGGGAGAATCTCCACCCGTTACTGGATGTGAGGGGGAACATCATTACCAAGGATGAGGAAAAGGCTGAGGTACTTAATGCCTTCTTTGCCTCAGACTTGAATAGTCAGACCAGTTATCCTCATGGTATTCAGTCCCCTGAGCTGGAAGATAGGGATGGAGATCAGAATAATCCCCT
>JAAGNO010027963.1:0-12609 GCA_033439905.1 Ceryle rudis
CGAGCGCGGCCGGGTACCTGTTGCTGCCGCGTCTCACAGCCCGCCCCGGGACGCCGCTCGCTCGGTGCTGCTGCTGCTGCTGCTGCCGCCGCCCAGAGCTCCTCGGGCTCCCCGGCGCCCCATCCCCGGCGGCAGCGCCCGCAGATGGAAAACTAATAACGGCTTCAAAATAAGAACTTAAAATTTTAAGGTAAGGAAAGAAATAGGAAGGGAGGAGGAGGGGGGGGCGGCGCGGCTCCGATCGCAGCGCACCGCCGCTCTGGCAGCGAGCGCAGCCCCTCCCGGCTTTTCCTTGCGGAGCTGCGGGAGGGAGGAGAGGGAGGAGAAGGAGGAGGAGGCGGAGGAGGAGGAGGAGGCGCTGCTATTGCTGCTGCTGCTGCGCGGCCGCGGCCTCAGTCCGCCCCCCCGGGAGGTGAGCAAGGGTGCGCGGCCCCCAGCGGGCCGTGCGGAAAATTGCGCGGTCCCCCGCGGGCGCCGTCGTTCCCCGTCCCGTCCCCCGTCCCAGCATCTGCACCTTTTTTTGGGAGCGGGAGCGGCGGGGCTCTTCCCGTTTTTCATTCGACGCTTGTCGCCTCTCAGGGCGGTTTGTCCAAAAGATGGGACATCCGCGAACCCTTCCGCTCCTTCCTTTCCCGGGGTGTGGTGCGGGCGGTGGGCTGCCGGTGCTCCCCTACATCTACTCGCTGTAGCCTCTGGTGCCTTCAACAGCGTGTGCGTAAGCAGGCTCTAAATTTGGCTACTGGGAGGGCTGAAGATGCAGTTAAAGGTGAATGAAAAAACATTACAATGAACGGACCTTACATTTCTACCTATGAGCATCTTTCCTTCATTACCCCGAGAAAGAAAAAAAAGGCAGGAACGCTGTATTTTCCCAGAAAATGTGGGGTATTTTCTTCACAATCCGTCTTACTTCCAAAGTGTGTGGTCTATTTACTATAAATACACCTCTCTATGGAGATAAGGATTCTGCATATATTTATTGCTGCCCTTAGGATTTCTCCATTTCTCTTCTGCATCTTTTTTTCATACTGGACTTTCCATCAGCCATCACCCAATGGAAGTACCAAGCACCATGTCATATTTTCCATATGATTTGCTGTTTCTCTTCCAACAGGTAAAGCCGTTACACAGTCCTTTAACAAGCTCTCCCTTGTGCCTCATAAACAGCTGGGAGTGTTTCTTTGGCAGGGTGGGGGACACCCACAACAGAGACAATCCCTGCGAAGTCTGTGGGGTTTGGAAATTGACAGAGTTTGGAAGGTGGCTTGAGGAGGGTGATAGTCTCCCTATCTGCCTGTATTTTTTCCCCATTTGGGTCAGGATAAATATGCTCACCCTTTCAAATGCAAATGTTTTTCATGGAGCACACAGACCTGTCACACAGAGGATGATACTGTATGGAGGAGTTTAGGAAATGACAACAAGAGTTGGGGCTTCATACAGCATTGTGCATGACTAACAAAATCCAAGCTGCCAATTCCAGCTGACCTATCATCTTAAGTAATTTTCAGCAGTAATAATGAACGTGTGTTATTTATATTGTATGCTGAAAATAAACAGCACCCTGAAAATAAACAGTACCTTGTAGCCTTAAGAAGTAGAAATGAGAGAAAACAACTCCACATAAGTGACAGAGAAAAGGATGCTCTGCCCAGTAGCGTGCAGGCCTCTGGGACCTATGGGCCATTTCCAAGGTTTCTGAGTTCAGATGGGCTCTACAGCAACCACAGTGGAGGAATTTCCCGAGGCACCCACCTATGCATTAGAAGGTGTTGAGGCCTCTGCCAACGCAGTGCTGCTGATACAGCTCCAGGGTGGAATTTTTAGGGTGACCTTTCTACATCTCTGCCTGAGCTGACTATACCCCATTTCCTGTGTTTCACATGTTTCATGTGTTTCACATAGGATGGGAACTTTGAGGCCAAGGCGGAGAAGTCGCTTTCTGGAAAAAGCAGCTGTGTGCTTTGGGCTGTGGAATGCCAGGGGAAGAGGAGAGGGAATACTTGTGGCAATGCTGAAAGCTATAAATGTCTCATCATGCATACTTAATATGCTTTTGAGTCCATTTCAGCCTTTTAGGGGGTGGCAGCTCTCACTGTGGAAGCCTGGTTAATTTGTTAAAGGTTTTCAGTGCCACATACTAATTGCAGCATCTCACTTCAACCTCGAGCCTCCTACAGTAGTTCTCTAGCTGTAACCCATGTTACAAACTCCCTTTGGCCCTCTTGGTTTTATCTTGCAGAAGATTTTTCGAACAAGATTGCAGATGCAAATACCTCATTCATTTGCAGCCTCTTCTTTCAAGGAAATATTCTCTACCCTATGCAAATACGCGTGCTAGGGATGTATGAGCTGTTCCTCTTGGTTTCTCAATATAGTTTTGCATAGCAAATGCAGAAAGCTAATTTCCTCCTCTCCATCACCCACAGCCCTACAGACATTCCCGATTCCCCGCTCCTGGTGCTGTAGCTTGCCGAAACTGCTGGGAGACTGAATAGGTTTATGGATGCTCCAGATAAAATCTTTGCCCCACTTAGTCCTTTTGGACACGCGTTCATCCTGACACACGTGCTTTTGAAAGGCTTAGGGTCGGTCATTCCACGTGTGTCTTGTTTTGCTAATTCAGTGGAAAATGCCAGAGAGCTCTGCCTCCCTCCCTAATTAGGCAGGAACCAAAGCTGCCATTGTATTGTGGCTGTGATCATGCTACTACTCCCATAAATTATTCACTGTATTGCAGTGTAATCTGCTGTTATGTTAAAAATAGGTCAGCATGAATGTCCCCAGTGAAATTTCTAAGTGACAACAGCTGATTCCAGCTTCGTCTCCAGAAAACTGTGACCTTTCCAAATCAGTAATTGCCAGTTATGCTGCACTTCCATCTCCCTGCTAGCTCCAATGCACCTTCTCAAACACTAATTCCCATCAATGGTATCCCCACATTTTACTCGAGACAAGTAAGCCACGGTTCCTATATTACCTGCTGGGCTTTGCCAGAGCACTTTGCTTTCTCTTAGCCTTTGCTTCCAGGCCAAAGAGTAAATCAGGATTATCAGAGAAGGGATTATAGTCTGAGAATACCTAAACTTTCTGCTCCTCCCAGGCACCCAGCAGGCTTCTTGATAAGGCTGAGCAGGATTTTCTTGCTGATATGCATCAGTTACAGATCACTCCAGGGACTGGATATAAAGAGAAGTACTTCACTTTTCCCATCACCCAACAGGCTCCAGCCCGTTGCATCCCCCCAGTCAGCAGAGCAGGAGGACTCCCTGGCTTTCAGGTCCATTGATGATGTGTCTAGAGAAACCTAGAAAGGGGGAGCAGGACCCAGTAGTCTGGACAGAGGTCTGGGAGAAACACTCTTTCCCCCATAAAATATTCTGCAGGAGGACTCTCTGAGGACTCTGGTGAAAATGTGGGATGTTGCTGCAATTTCCCTGCTTCCTATGGGGATAATTGTCTGTTATGCAGATACAGAGCCTTAGCCCAGTCCTGAGTGACTTCAGTTACCTGAAAGCGAGGGTTAGTGGTGGGCAGTAATGCTCAGCAGACAATGTGTGTAGCAATTTGTATGGAGGTCTCTTGTTAGCATGTTCAGATCAGCAAGAGGCCAAAGGAGGTGCTGGGATGGGTGTGCAGACCATAGCTTTGAGCTTTGGATAAAGTCATAGAATCATTTTAGTTGGAAGAGACCTTTAAGATCAAGTTCAACTGTTAACCCAGCACTCCCAGGTCACCACTAAACCATGTCACTAAGCAGCACATCTACGCATCTTTTAAATCTCTCCAGGGATGGTGACTTCACCATTTCCCTGGGCAGCCTTTTCCAGGGCTTGAAAAGCCTTCTGGTAAAAAAAAAAAGTTTTCCTAATATCCAACCTAAACCTCCCCTGGCAAGACTTGAGGCCATTCTTCTTGTATTATTGCCTGTCACTTGGAAGAAGAGACCAACCCACACTTTGCTACTACCTCCTTTCAGGTGTTGCCATAGACTCCTTTTCTCCAGGCTAAACGACCCCAGTTCCTTTAGCCACTCCTCATAAGATGTTCTCCAGACCTCTCACCAGCTTTGTTGCCCTTCCTTGGACAAATTCCAGCACCTCAATGTCCTTCTTGGAGTGAGGGCCCCAAAACTGAACCCAGTAATTGAGGTGAATTGAGATGCAGCCTCACCAGTGCCAAGCACAGGGAAATCATCCCTTTCCTAGTCCTGCTGTCACACCATTTCTGATACAGGCCAGGATGCTGTTGGCCTTCTTGGCCACCTGGGCACATGCTGGCCCATGTTCAGCCAGCTGTCGACCAACACTCTCATGTCCTTTTTTCCCTGGCAGCTTTCCAGCCACTCTTTCCCAAGCCTGTAGTGTTGCCTGGGGTTGTTGTGACCGAAGTTCAGGACCCAGCACTTGGCCTTGTTGAATTTCATCCATTGGCCTTGGCCCATCGATCCATCCTGTCCAGAACCTTCTGTAGACCTTCCTACTCACAAGCAGATCAACACCCCCATGCAACGTGACATCATTTGTAAACTTACTGAGGGTCCATTTGATCCCCTTGTCCAGACTGTTGATAAAGATATTAAACAGAACAGGCCCCAGTAGTGAGCCCTGGGGAACACCACTTGTGACTTGCTGGCAACTGGATTTAACTCCATTCACCACCAATTCTTGTGCCTGGTCACCCAGCCAAGTTTTTATCCAATGAAGCTTATGCCCATCCAAGACATAAGCAGATAGCTTCTCCAGGAGAATGCTGTGGGAAACTGTCAAAAGTCTACCCAGACAACATCCACAGACTTCCCCTCATCCACTATACAGGTCAACTTGTCATAGAAGGAGATCAGGTTAGTCAAGCAGGACCTGTCTCTCATAAACCTGTGCTGACTGGGCCTGATCGCCTGATTGTCCTGTATGTGCCATGTGCTGGCACTCAAGATGATCTGCTCCAGAACCTTCTCCAGCACCGAGGTCAGACTGACAGGCCTGTAGTTCCCTGATCTTTTCTCTGGCCCTTCCTGTAGATGTTTGTCACATTTGTCAACCTCCAGTCAACTGGGACCTCCCTGTTTATCAGGACTGCTGATAAATGATGGAAAATATCTCGGTGAGCACTTCTGCCAGCTCCCTCAGTACCCTTGGGCATATCCCCTCTGGCTCCAGAGATGTGTGCATCTAAGTGGTGTAGCAGGTCACTGACCATTTCCTCTTGGATTATGGGGGCTTCGTTCTGCTCCCCACCCCTGTCTTCCAGCTCAGGAGGCTGAGGTCTCAGAGAATAACTGGTCTTACTATTAGAGACTGAGGCAAAGAAGGCATTCAGTACCTCAGACTCTCCTCATCCTTGGTCACTATGCCAAGATGTTCACTATGTCTCCCCCTGCATCCATGTCTGAGGTAGATCAGGCCTGTTCTAGACTTTAAGGCAGACAATTTGTATATGGGCTTTTTCTGCTGTAACTCCTCTCTCCTGTGTTTCTGTGTCTAGCTCAGAAGGGGGTGCCTGGAAGCACACAGTGTCTTTCTATCACTGACAGATGCCCCACGGGACGTCTCCATCAGGTATTACATCCAGGTAAGCCTTGTGTGAGAGAGAACACAGGTAGCAAACCTGAGTGCTCTTATCTGGGGACATTGTTGAAAAAAACGAGGTTAGTGATGTTATTTGAGAGTGGGGAGCACAGCAGGTGCCAGAAACATCACTTTGAAAGGATTTTAGGGGAGAGGTAAAAGACAAGAACCTGAACCCTACACCCTGGGCAAAACATGAGCTTTAACTTGCTGACCATTTGCAAGTTCACCATTACCCTTTCCAGCTAAACATATTAAAGTGTTGCCACAACTCTTCTACTACTCCCTGCCCATGCTGCTCTTTGGGTTGACTTTGTTCCCTTATTTATACCTTCTCTGTCAGCTGAGCCTGCCCAGTACATCTGCCTTGTGCTCATCATCATCCTGTAACACTTCTTCCTCTCCTTCTAAGAGTCTGATACCCACTTGTTTTTCACTGCTGACATCCTCTAACCACTGTGCAACCATTTCCCCCCCTCTTTTACTTCCCATCAGAGTGTTGCTGCTCCACCCTCAAGTTCCTCATTTCTCTTGATGTTGTTTTTGCAAAGCTTTCCACCTGTAGCTCATGAGGTGATTTGTGGAAAAAGTTACTTGAGATGCTCTTCTGCAGTGGTTCAGGAACAGACTGACTCTTCTGTGACTTCTGGCCAGATACTTAGCACAGCTGGATCTTTGGGAATGACCAAAGTATAATGCACTGGTTGTGTCCTGTGGCACAGTGGTCAGAACACACTTAAGTACACTCAGGAACAGCTATGGCTGTGGAGGGAGTGGGCTAGGGACAGAAAGGAGAGGTACCTTTAGCTTTTAATGTACCACAAGAGATAACACTTCCCATAGGTAATCCTTCTGTTACCTCTTCTTTTCCCCACCTTGCTGCCTTTGTGGTGGTCTGAGATAGCTGACTTTAGAGCAAGAACACTTTCCACCAATGGCCTCTGTCTCTGGCAGCATTTGAAGATAGCAGTGTAACTTTGGGAGGCAGATGCAGAAGCATACACCCTCCCTGCCCTCATGTAGACAACTTGGGGGAGCAGGACTAGGGAGCCACTGATCACATTTTTTTCCCCGTAGAACTATCCCCATTTCAAAATCAGCCCCAATGCCTGTTCTGGGCAAGTTTTGGGTGGGAATGTTCATGGAGAGTTGGAGGGAGCAGCACATTCCACTTTCTCAGACTGCTTAGCAACCAGGGCTGTCTGAGCCAGTCTTAAGTGCACGCCAAGTGTGTGGATGGCATGTCTAGTACTGCAACTCTAGGTTTATATTTTTCCCTCTCTTGTTTTTGAAAAGCATTTATTGTTTTCTAATTAAGGTGCATGAAAAACTGCTGGAAACTTATTTTTGCTTTCTGGGACAGCTGGAAGTCAGCTACGCAATGCAATGATCAAAGCTATGGTAGTGATCAGAGAGCTGAAGCGACAGGTATAGCGCTGTCGGCCTGCTTTTTGGGAGCGTGGCTGTCAGACAACCTCTTCCATGCTGTTGATGATGGGCTGGCTTGAAGTCCTGCTGCTGGACAGCCTGGAAACCCTCTGTCCCACCTTGCCCAGAGGAGTGCAGAGAGTGGGACACAGTGCTTCCTATGGGTCCGCAGGATGTGAGATACCTGCCCAGAGCAGCCTTTCCCAGTACAACCAACATGTATAAGATCATGAAGGCCCTGTTAGACCATCTCAGGAAAGGATTCCACTTTGTAAACAGAAAGTTGATCTGATCCCAGCTTCCTTGTTGGGATCCTCTTGAATTTATAAATAAACTCTTGGCTTTTCCCTGTTTTTTGGCTTCCAAGTGCCCAGACCTGGATCCCTGCCACAAACTTCATTTTCTGTCATGACATCAGGCTGAGCTCCCCACTGTGTTTGGGGGTCTCTCTGGGGTTGATTATTCTCTATCCATACCACCAGGCGGTAATGCCTGCTGCTGAAACTTGCTGGCTATATAACGCCTGCAGTTAAAATAAGACCCAGACCATGTTAAGCTCAAGAATCCCTTGCAGCCTCATCTGTACTTAAGAGGCAAATTTCAGGCAAGCTCTGAAGCATAGAGGAGGAGAAAGCCTTTCCTTGGATGTGTCCAAGCACACTCTGGTCATCAGTCCAAGGCATGGCTGGGCCAGCCCCACCCTTGTCCAGCCCATGCTATAAAGCAGGCATCTGGCCTGGAAGGACCAAGGATCACAAAGGATATTTATATGGGGTGACGCTTTGTGGGACATGCTGGCAACCGCCAAAGGTCACTTAGGTCCATGATTGAAAGAGTGGGTCAGAAGTACCCAGGGCTTTGGCCTTCCTTGCTGTGCCTTCCAGTAGCAGCATAGAGACAGCCTCTGCCTTCCTTCTGCTCAGCATGTCTCACAGGTCACAAGAAGAAAGGGAGGAGCTGCAAGGATCAAGAGCACGGTCTGAGGAAAATGCTGGTCAGGTAGGAGAAGGATGCAAAGGCTGGGGTGGAGAAAAAGGAGCAAATAAACAATGCCAGACAAGTTTCAAAATCAAGTGCCATGTATGAACCCTGCATTCCTGCATGTTCCTAATGTGGTGGTTTCATAATAGAAACCCAGGAAGAGTCCACTGGGGCAAAGGCTCCAAGCAATTTCCATCCTCAGTTATGCTAGTATAAAACCAGAGCTGCCCTGAAATAATTTCCAGATGGACAGCAGTATGGGTGACCCAGATGGGTCCTCAGGATGGCCAGTGACCCAAGCGGATCATGCTCCTCTTTCTTCTGGGCCACAGTTCTGCACAGAGGATTGCAGCTTTGAGAAATGATTTTCATTCCCTTCCTGCCTCCAAGATGCCACCACAGACCTCTTTTCCTCAGCAGCGCATATTTCTGTGGCTTAAATATAGCAAATATAAAACAAGTGCAGCGCACACGAAATGCCATTCGGGGAGAGCACAATGAACACGCTGCCTCTGTAATGTAATGAGCCCCCATTGCATCTGCCAAGTATTTGGACTGAGATTCCAAACGAGGGAAGGGGGGTTGGCTGGGGGTGTCCACAACATGGAGAAGCTCATGAGCAAACTCTCAGGCTAGTAACCCTGTGCATCTTTCTGGGGGATACGGGTTGCTTTTTGGTCCAGCCTGACTTCCTCAGGAGCAGCAGTCACTTCCGCTAGGAAAGGTGAAGAGCAGCTTTTTGTGCCACATCACTGAGACTGTGCATGCATTTGACTGAAGAAAAATCACAATTAATCTACCATGTAAAGCAAAGAAATAATGTTTCTTTAGGGGCGTGGTTTGGCTTTGTGGCTGAGGTTAAATTACACCAGTTAAACTGTGCCAGTTTTTGAACATCTGACCCTGGGTACTATTTTCAGTGAAGTGATTTTGGAAGTGATTAATGACAACAGCTTGGCACTAATCAGTGGCTGGTGTTGCTGATTAAGCTAACTCTTCCTTGGCTCACAACAGATATCAGGAATAGAAAGGGCAGGAAGCTCCCGAGAGCAACAGAAGAGGCAGAGCAGGTCAGGACCTCCAGAGCTGACCGCTTTTCCACAGGAAAAAAATATTTTAAAAAAAGCTGTGGCCATCCAACTGCAGAGGTGAGCTCAGCACTGCTGGGGGGCTCGGCTCCTCCTGTGGCTTCGATTCACTTTAAGAATATTTTCACATGGACTCTTTTCATCATTCCCAGCCCTCTCAATAGAAAAAGTGTCTCACTTGTTCTATGTGTGCTAGTGTGGTCCTTCCTGAATGTGTTTGTAGGAGGATCTCAGAGATGTTATCCAGCTTCAAATCTATCCTCATCTATAAAATCTCTCCTATCTCCAAGACACTCAAAAGGAGGAGATCTGTTAGCTCAGTCTGAAGGCTGCACATTATGACCCAGTCTTTCAGTCCCAGTGTAACTCAAACTCTTCAAATCATTCCATTTATAAATCAGAGGGATTCTCCAGATGCTACCCAGAACTCAGGGGTTCCCTAGAGAAGGCAGGCTGTGCTCACTCTGCTCTTTACATCACCACCATTAAGAAACTGAAGTGACTTCTGGTGATGTTTGAGATGGAAAAATATCTCATTTGCTCAGTGCTACCTCTGTTAGCTCTGTGACATTACCTGGCCCTGTCCTATGTTTTTATTCTTCCTTCTCGAGTGAGAAAACACGGTGAGCGGGACTCTAAAACTTAAAGGGAACTCCCAATTGGCAAACTGCACTACTACACAGTCACAACCACCCTGCTAAAATAACATGGTGCCCTTGTGGGTCGCAGCCATGTTCACAGTAGAGCTCTTCCACTTCCTTGAGCTACCACAAAGTGAGAAGAATGAAAAGGAAGCTCCATTTATACCATGGAGCCTGAGTGCTGGCCAAACTCATTAGCAACCAGCATCTTAATCACAAACTTCAGAGAGCCATAGGGCAGAGATGGAAGATTTTATAAGCTCATCTCCAAGAGGGTCCTGCAGGAGTCCTTGAAAACTCAGTGCCTGTGGTAATGACAAGATATTCACAGAGATCCATTCTGAGCTATAGGTGTGCTCCTCAGGGGAGCCCAGAGGGCTTTCCACTCTGGTATTGCATGGCATGAAGAGAGGATCACTTGCGCACAAGCTCGTCACTGCTTGTGACTTCCCCTTGGGACAGGCACTGAGTGGGCAGGAAGACAGGGCTGGCCCAGGGAGCAGCCTGGCATGATGAAAGGGGAGGTGTCACAAACCCTTGTGTGCAATGCTACATGCACCTCAGACACTTCTGTCTGAGTTTTGGGGGCAGTTTGGGGTTTTGCTTGAAATTTTATGGGGATGGGGTATTTTCAGTGTCTTTTCTCCTCTGTGGGATAGATCATTATTATTTATAGGCAGGCTCATGTGATTCCATGATGTGGGCAGTAAAGGCCAGGCATTGTCCTGGCATGGGGCTGGTGAGTGATGCTGCAGGAACAACCTGGGCTCTGAGCTCCCACACTGTAGTGCAACAGGGTAGCACCAAGTGTGGACAGTTTTCCCAGTGGGGCATAACTAAAAGCACCACTGTGCACTGGGGGAACCTAACCTCGGGCCGGTGTGGGCAGTACCTTAGATTCTGCATTCCATTCAGAGGTAAAGTACAAGTAGAGTCTCCCTTTAAATGGTAAGTGGTTGCTGCAGGGCTTCCTAACTGGAACCCACTATCACAAAGATGAGTTTTACCTGGTTCCTGCAGTGGATCTGCCTCCCGTCACCCTGCCTGAGGACCAGCCACCCCTATGGACACGCATGCTGCCCTGCGGGCACCAGACACACTTGTGCCCACTGCTGCCAGGCTACCAGCAGGTCTGACATGGGCAAGGAAAGAGCCAGGGTCTTCCAGTGGTGAAGGACTCCCATTTGCATGCTCTGAACCGGAACCTGGAGGGGCTTCTTGTTTCCATCCCTGCCCTCCCTCCTTCTCACACACACCACACACTCTCACTATTGACTGTTAGGGGAACTGAAGGTAACCACCCTAAGGAGTTACAACCCTAAATATCTGAGAAGGCTGGAATAGAGTCAAGGGCCTCAATTTGGGTCCAGCCAGATTTGTTTATTCCCTGCCATTTGTTCAGGCAGGGGCTGGGTCATAGTGGGACTTTCCCCAAACTCCCACTCTATTTTCTCATCCTTTCTCTCTGTGGCTTCCATTCTTTCCACCTCACTTTTTGTCTTTCCATTTTTTAACAACTATTTGAACTCTAGGCACCTTTTCTGGGGTCTCTGAACTTGCCAGTTCCCAGACTACCTGCAATTAAACCAGAGTAAGCCAGTGTCAGCCCCCATCAGTTAACAGTGTTAACCCTGTTGTGCTCAGGATTTCTGTAGCGGGTTTGCTTCTCTGTTATCCAGGTGCCAAAGACATGGGAATATCGAATAGTTAACATTTTCCTGCACCCTCCCAATCTGATCTTTTTTGGGGTGTGCAAATACACACACACTGGGCATAGGATCTGTAGGTTGAGCTGTGAATTTCAGCAGCGAGGAAGGATTGTTTAGGTGACAGCCGCAGCGGGACCACTCTGCAAACCATATCCCTGCTCTTACGTGCCAGATCAATACAATATTGCTTAAAATTCTGTGGGATCTGACAAAAAAAGTCCCTTCACCCCCCAAGCAATGCTGAAATATAGGAGAAATCCTACCATCAGAAAATCATCCCACCATCAACTTTTTAGTGCCTTTGTGACACTGTCAAAGTGCTTGACTACTCTCCCCTCTCTCCTTAATTCATGTTCTCAGACTGTTTTCA
The DNA here is from genome assembly GCA_033439905.1 of Ceryle rudis. Lineage (NCBI taxonomy): Eukaryota > Metazoa > Chordata > Aves > Coraciiformes > Cerylidae > Ceryle > Ceryle rudis. The sequence goes on from JAAGNO010027963.1 coordinate 11,785, forward strand.
CTCCTTGCCTTTTAACTCTGCCCTTCCTGACACGGTTGTTGTGTGACTGTCACACCCTTGGTACACCAACCACAAGGCTTTGGTTTTTGCATCCACGCAGGCGGAAGCTCATTTCAGAGGCGGCTGAGCTGTGCCTTGAATTGTTAAAGCGGTGAAGCTGTTTACACCACCAGTTCATGCTGGCCAAGCCACATTTATTTTGTGACTTTAATGATGGGACTGGGTGGCAAAAAGCTTGTGTTTCATGGAGCTTTGTAAAGACATTATCTAAAAACAAGGGAAAAAAAACCAAACCAGGTGAAAAGGAAGGCAATTTTGCTTCAGTCTTTGGCGAGACACTTGTTTTGCAAGCTTAGAAGGTGGCCTGAGCACACCTAGTCAGTGTTTTCTCTCTAGCTATTACATGCCTTCTTCTTTTCTCTGAGGGTTGGTTAAAAGCCACTTGTTTGTTTGACCTGTTTTTTTCCTCTCACTGTTGTTATTATTAGTAATCTGGAAATATTGTCACAGATACAACCCAAAGATGTTGCCTTCAGACACGGAGAAGGAAAGAACAAAATGATCAAAGATCTTTCATTAAAAACAAAGCAGAAAGTGCCTCTCATGTCTTTTTTTTTTATTTCAGGCCTCAGAGATTCAATCATTTCTGCTTCAGATAGGGACTGTGCTGCCCTGGTAAAAATAGCCCTCCAGCTGCCCAGGACAGCTGGAAGTGCTGGAGGCTGGAGTGCTGAGGGTGGGTCGGTGCGGGGGCACCCCGGGTGGGGATGGGCGTCTTGCTCTGACTCCTCTAACCACAAAAAGCTCTCTCATCCGTCTGCATAA